>QMIH01000039.1:523973-595203 GCA_003987875.1 Clarias batrachus
CACACACACACACACACACACACACACACACACACGTCAATTTTACAGCCCAAAGTAAACATTTTTTTAATATATTTTCCTATACTGTACTTTCATACTATAGTTTTTCTTTTTATTATTATATTCTTATCTCATATTTTTTATTTTTCTTTCAAAGTTTTAGGTCAAGGGCGGTTGTTAAAACATTTCACTGCATATGAAACTGCGTATGGCTGTGTATGTGACAAAATTTGAATCTGAAAGCCCACGACTTCAGAATGTCATTTTCTCCAATCCGTTTCAGATCAGACATAAACCAGCTCTAAAGCTTATCTTATGAGAAAGCTGCCACACTTTCTCTGGCACCTGTCACGCATCTGAAGCCATGGCGCTCTGTGACCCGGCAGTTAAAGGGCCCTTTATCTGAGCCAGGTGCTGGAGCTCTTTATGTGGATGGAGGGAGGCCTCATGGGTCCCCTGCACTGCTGCTGAGGAGGAAGAGGAGGAGGAGGAGAAGGAGGAGGTGAATGTGTACATCTCCAGTGAAGCGTAAGGACTGGGTCAAACATGCCACGCTGTTTTGGTTTTCTCTAAAGCAGCTCCACTCACAGCATGCCGCTTCCTGCTGAGAATGCTCTGAGCTGCAGAGAATGTGTTGACGCTCTGCTACATTACACACATGCACGCGCGCACACTTCTACTGCCATACAACTTGCATATTAAAAATGTTTTGATGCGAGCTGCACTGTAATCAAGTTGTCCGTCTCGACCGAACATGGGTAATTTGTTGAATGTGGTCACTATTCGAGCAAAGAGAGAGGAGGCTGCTCTCCAGTGCAGAGAGCAATATTCTTTCAGCACATTCAATTCTGTCATATTCCTCACCCTCCCTCCCTCTCTCTACTAGCAGCCTTATTTCAGGAGAGAATGGCAGCGCTTTGAAGATACGCTTCCATGTGGCAAACTGCAGAAGAATAAGCCCACTGGCCTGAAGAAGAGCCGTCAATCAGGAGATCAGCCCATGAGACGGGCGTGCTTGCTCAGCCACTATCAGACGACGCGGATGACACGGCCGTCCTCAATGGCACGCTGAATATAGAACTCACGATGACTGGCAGGCAGGTGGACACGAGGAAAGGGTAGACAAGCGTTCTTTGATTCTCTTGTCTGAATCCTTCATAAACGGCGCACATGAAGTAGAAGCTCTTAAGCAAAACGGATTTGGAGCAGGAAACTTTTCCTTACGCCTCCGTGAATAAAACACGGCTACAGCGGCAAGTCTCACGGATTTCACGTGCATAATGTGAGTACACACTCACAGTGAGCACCGTTTCCACAAACGTGCTTGCAGTTTCAGAATTTGCAAGATGACCAAGTGAGCGTGAAGCAAAATAAACTGTAACACTAAGAGAATTAAGTGCACATTTTTCGTATCCTGAAGTCAGGTACTGGTGTCAAGTCAAGAAGAGGTACACTTGGCATTCCGGGTCGTCCTTAAGCTGTTCAGTTGAACAGAAGAGCCACATACGGGTGTGATGAATCTTTCACCATGAATCGCGTGCTTAACTTAAAGGTTAATGTTTGTGGTACTGCTGTCCATTTCTTTTATCCTGCTGGAAAACAACATGTCCAGAGCCAACAAGTTAAACTATAGGGGAAGTGTATTTCTGGCAAGAGTAATCAGCAACGTTCTTGGAAACGAAAACCTAAATACATTAGGAGATACAGAGAGGGGGGGGGGGAGGACTTAAAATAAAAACCTCCTACCGTTTATGATTATATATCGATTTAATTTTTTCCAACGGTACGATAAATTGTCGGGCAGCATGAGCTTTCACCCGGGTTCCAGGAGCTGGCCTGTCCCTCCTCATTTACAGGGAACTGCATCCTCACCGCCAGGAGATTTATAAGTGAATAATATCTTCTGCTGACTCATGATCAGATGTCCTAAAATCCATTATCACTTATCCACCATGGCACTCTCTCTCTCTCACACACACACACTCTGATTCACTCAGACACTATTTAAATTCCCTGCAGACATAAAGTAAATTTAGCTTTCTTTTCTACTTGAGATACTGCTACTCAATGATTTCCCATCTCCACGTAAGTTCTTTTCCAACCTGTGTGTTTTTAATCGTGCCTAAAAGTAGAACAAACCAAGATGTAGAATCTATGAGTACAGGTTAAAGAAAAGTAGACAGCTACAGTTTGGACAAATATTGCCTGTAATGATGTAAATTTCTGCTGTAAGATAGATAATGATGGTGGCGGCGGTGGTGTAACGTTGTGAGGAATGTTTTCCAGACACACACTATCACCTGAACCACTGTGTGGACACCTCAGCCTATCCTCAGCCGGCTGCAGACTATGGCTGCTCAGACGATATTGCAATGCCTAGACACCAATTCACGTTGTATTGTGATTGTTAGTATGACAAATGTATAAATATCCTGATACTGTATTTATTTATTATTTCAGATGTTGTTACAATTCTAAATAAACCTAGCAAATAATTCACTCTTACCATACAGGATGATGTGCTGCCTGCCAATGTGTGAAAATTTTAGGGTAGGGAAAATGTAGGGTTTTGGAGGAACTGCAGTATACTTGAATTTAAAAAATAATTTAAAGAATATATTTTAGAGTCAGTGTGCACCCACATACTACTACTACTAGCACGACAATGCACCTTGTTACAAAGGACTTCAGTGCACTCCAAAATAATTTCCCCAGTCATCAGAATTCAACAAATCACATACACTACCAGTCAAAAGTTTGGACACGCCTTCTAACGCCATGCTCTTTTCTGATTTTTATTTCTTGCTACACTGTTAATGCTGAAGGCATCCAAAATATACAGTAATCTCATTTGAACAGTTGATATTGAGATGTGTTGGCTACTTATGCCTCTGTAAAGCCATCATAACAGCTCTAATCTGAGGCGCCGGTTGTTAATTGGTGATTTTTGAGGCTGGTTACTCTATGTGAACTTCTCCTCTGCAGCAGAGGGTAAGTTTTGATCTTGCTTTCCAGGAACGATCTGCATGAGAGCCGGTTTGATCATAGGTGTTGCTAGTGCACAGAATTTGCAGCTAAACACATCTAATGTAATCATGTTAGCGTCAAATGAGAATCAAACAGGAAATTTTCCAACATATTGTGGAATCCAGTCTATGAAAAACCGAGGCAGTTCTGAGATAAACACGAATCCTGCTCAGCATCAGTGTAGTACTCCTAATACAACTTAAAAGCAAGTGTTGACCTTCACTTATTTGCTTGTTTGCAGTTTACCTGACTTTTTGGTTGTTTTGTGATGTCTTATCGCCTCTGGCTTTAGGGATCTAAAATCAACATCCAGATTCTGTGAAGCTGTTTTCAGAAAATGTTTACAAACAAAAGTGCCATACAAACAAATGTAATCCATAACACGTGCTTACCAAAATAAACACTATTACAGTCTAATTTTTATAAACTTTGCGATGAGAAACAAACCAATGCTGCTGAGTGGTTTATGACTCTTGAGGATGTGATGTATTTGACATTTAGAGTTGGATATGAAAAGTCCTAGATGAGAGAGAGAGAGAGACTATTATTCAAACTGATAGACGAGAGAGAAAACAAGATACGAGACGACCGAGAGACGCGAGAGAGAGACATGCAGACAAATACAAGTTGGCAAAGATTGGCAGACGGACGGACACATCTAAATAATTCACAGTTCATTCTTTTTTAAAAAAAGCATCGAAAAATATGTAACTCAACTTCTGTAACATGATCTACTTCTGTCCGAAATACACGAGCACAACTGGAACTTCTGTCTCAATTCTAACTGTTCTTTCTCAATAGAACAAAGAGCTATATCTGTTAGCTGCAAAGCTTAAACATTAAACATTTCAATTTTCAAGGATGGTTGCACTGCTCAGTTTGCCAACTATGTTACCAACAGAACTTCATCCTGCAGCTCAAAACTGATTTGTACCAACGCAGAGTGACCGGCATTGAACAAAGT
Source organism: Clarias batrachus (assembly GCA_003987875.1). Taxonomy (NCBI): domain Eukaryota; kingdom Metazoa; phylum Chordata; class Actinopteri; order Siluriformes; family Clariidae; genus Clarias; species Clarias batrachus. The sequence continues at coordinate 527,965 of QMIH01000039.1, forward strand.
CACATTGTTCTATAGTAAACATTATGATCAGACGTGTGCTGCGCTTCTCTCCAATTCTCCAAATAAACTCCCCTCCTTGCAGGGTCAGCATCCCCACGAGCTCTGTCTCTCATCTTTTTATCTGTATAAAACGGTTATATTTTTAAATTGTCTGGATGAGAGAGAACGTGAAAGTGTATACGAATAACGTGTGCTGTGACGTACTGTATATAGACTTAACAGTAAGGATGTAGGAATGATGACTGATTATCTACACTACTGGATAACACTGTTGACTTATTGTGTCTGGTAATTTCAGTGACAAGACTTGCCTAACATCATATATGAACTAAATTTTACTCAAATCATAACTAAACTGTAAACCATAACAGTGTGTATAATATAGCTGATGGTCCATTAATACACTCAATGAAAGAGCTATTACAGATAACATATTTTCAAATGATAGAACGCTTACGACAGTGTGATTAAAATGTATGTTACAGGGAAGAATGCGATCATGTGATGGCGGCTCACTTGGCATTGGGACAAATCAGTACTGAAACACAGGAGTTGACTGTTAGTAATTTATTTTTTTTATAGTATTTAGACTTTTTTTTTTTAAATCCTTAACCAGGTAAAAAAAAAAATTTAATGACTTCATTATTTTGGAACCAAGAAACATTCAAATTCAACAGCCAACATGGGGGGGAAAAACTCAATATGATGCCATTTTTCATGCTCAGTGAAGCACAAGATGCACAGAATATTTGTGTGTTGATATAAACATGTTTTCCCTTAATAGGTACAATAAAATATTTTTTGTTTTTTTGTACAGAAGGCAGTTTGGAGGATTCTTCTCAATCTTGTGTATACAGGTATTGGTTTTAGATTAGTTATTATATTAGATGAGTTATATTATTGGTTTTAGATACAGATATGTTTTTTAAAAAAGTGTTCTGTGCCTGAAAACGAAAATAGACATCACTCAGAGTTGATAAAAAATTATTTTAAAATAAAGCTGCAAGCAGCGATGATCGGGCCCTCGCACCCTGTACGGTCCATCGTGCATCTACAATGTCCTCCTGCATGTTCTCTCTGATGTTGTATTTTCCTTTGTACCGAAGTACAGTCAAAAAGAAATATGAACCAATCATTTTTCTGCTACCAGTTGGAGGCGCTATGAATGTGTTATCATATTGGACTGTGAATGTGTTCACACTCATTGTCAATAATGCTTTAAAGTTTTGTCCAGATTGGATGAAGTGTGTAGGATAAATAAGCAAAAATACTTCGTGGCTGCACCACAGCCAGACCATGTGACCCAGACAAAAGGTTTTGATAACTTTTTGTCCATGATGCCTTACGAGTGACCTGAGCAATTTTTAACTTGATCGGGTTATTCTCCTAGGAGCAGTTCGTTAAAATACAAGGTGTGTGAAACGCAACATTGTGGCGTTTTTCCAAAATGGTGAACTTTCTGTTCACTTTAGAGGATACCTCCAGTAGACTTTTTTCTCGTGTGCAGAAGATACATCAGTGTACCAAATTTCATGTCCGTAGGTCTTACAGGAACTCAGATCGCATTCCAGGCGCTGCAGAGTCCTTCTCGGTTTCACACGAGAATTTGGTGAGTTTTAGTGTACCTTCAGGCACCAAAATTAGCAGTTCTTTCGGCGGGAAAAGAATACAGAATAATAATAATAATTCCTTCAGAAACAGTAGGGCTTCGCACCGGTAGGTGCTCGTGCCCTAAAAAAATAAAATAATTAAAAAAAAAAAACAGAACGAGGGTGTGCAGTTTCCCACTTTGTCAAACTATCAGAAGTCCGAAATTCCATTCAATCATTCCAACCGGCGAATAACAGCTTGGCAATAGTGCAGGCTGTAGGAGCCGTTTATTAGATTAAGGCGGCTGAGTTTTTCCTCCAGACTGGTTAAAATTTTTATACCTAGTTTTCTCTTATTTTTTTCTTATCAGTGCATTGCATATGTAATATTACCTGAAAAAGTGTGTGTGTGTGTGTGTGTGTGTGTGTGTGTGTGTGTGTGTGTGTGTGTGTGTGTGTGTGTGTGTGTGTGTGTGTGTGAGAGATTGTGTACAAGGCAGGAAAAATCTGCTCAGAATCCAAATAATAGACTGAAATGAGCCAAATTATTACTGTAGCAGAATCAAACCATGTTACCACAAAGAAATGAATGATAATAACTAACACACACAAACTAAGTAGACACTGGAACAACACATATAACAAAAAAGATGGTAAGATCTAAGTAGCTGATTGTCAGAGTGTGTCGATTGAATCGTCTTTTACCTGTCCAGGTGAGATGGGCTTAACATGGACTACATGATACAATAATCACCATACCTCTGTACCGATTATAAAAATCACATCCCAAATTTTATCTAAACAAACTTCACAACTAATTCGTTCTACTTCACAAGTGCATTGTAGGTCTTAAAGTTCGTTCTACTTCACAAGACGTTGAGCTGCCAGCCAATGCGTTAACAGTTTAAAGTGCACCGACTGCAGGATGACAGGTAGTCCTCGACTTATGAACGAGTTCCTTTCCAGGAGCATGTTCGTAAGTCGGATTTGATCTCAAGTCTGACAAAGTGAGTCTTGTACGCCTTTGACACCAATATACAATGTAAAGCATAACCAATCCACTTAACTAAATATGTCCCCTTTCCCTACATTGCTATCATGTGGACCGTAATTGTTATATTTCATGTGAGATTTATTTCCTTAGGCACAGTGTTGTCTGCGCCTTTAAATCATGAGGGACGCCATTTGAGCTGCTTCACTGGAACCGGTGAGGCCGACTCATTTCTCCCGCACCCTCACATTCAATATACCGGACTTTAGACATTTTATACATTCACTTACACACTGAAAATATTGTACTGTATATAATTGTAAATATTGGTATCTGGTGCACTACAGTGTCTATTTTTGTAAAATTAACGTGAAAAACTTCTGTGATTGAACAGGAAGTAGAGACACGGTCCGTTCACATCTGCAGAACTTTGTAACTAGAACCTACCTTACACGATAGATTAATTGCCAGACAATAAAATCTGTAAAGACTGAACAAAGCGATTCTTCCTGATCTCTATTATCCAGTATGAAAGCCTTGACCTTTGACACAGGACATACTACAATATCGCATCATCAGGTTATATAGGATACATAATAAAGACGTATTCTAAGGGCCTCTTGACAGTGAAGAGAACAGGAACATCGAGACCTGGCAGTGATGGAGAGAATCAGAGGAGTTTCTTGGTGTTAAATTAACGCTAATTAGAGGCAAATTGATTGAGTGGGGACAGGACGAGCGCATTCTCTCATTATGAAGCAGCCATTACTCTCTGGCTGACGTGCCGCCGACATACTTTCAGATGAGAGCGCGAGATCAGCCAGCACCCCTGCTGATGGGTGCACGAACACACACGCACACACAAACCTGCAGCCACATCATAAAACGTGCTTTACCGTTAAAGCCCCTCTGCCACAGCTCTCACTAACGTTAATGGCGAAGTGTGCACTGCATTTTAATAGCGCAAAATCTATTCCGGTTCTTTAAGCTCGTCCGGTTCATAAAGCAGAGCAACTAAGCTCTTTTCAGACGTAAAAGACAAAAAAGAAAACGGGTAAAAAAAAAAAAAAAAAAATCTCATTAATGGAAACCGAGTGAATACAGACAGAAAAAGATAGCGCCAGGCGCGCAGTCACTCACACCCACCCACACTGAGCTCCGGCGTCCATCTCTGCCAGGCCCAGGGTTATTCATTTTCACCACATGTCTTCTCCCCATCTTATTTCAGTGGCAGTTGTCAGCAGATACAGGGCTTGACAATATTCACCATCAGCACCGCTCATCGTCTTCACACTGTAGTTCTCACTTACTCACGAACACAGCTGGTGTGCTCGCTTTCTTGGGTTGGATCGGAAAAGCTCTGCTTCTTCTACAGGAGACCTGTTATTGTGGGTCATTTCTAGCAATTTGAGAACTGAACACTGAGAACTAGAACGCTGTACTGTCGGTTTCCAAAACTAACTGCCTCTCGGTGACAGGGCGTACAGACCGAGTGACAGCTTTATAGCACAGAATACTGCCGTAGAAATATTGTATTACACTGGCTGAGCAAATAAACATGATCGGTAGCACCAGTGTGTCATCATAGGGACAACAGAAACATTTTTGAATCAATATTTTACTGATATTGCTGCTAATAATTGTTAATAACCAGTTATACCATACAGTATATTATAATATTCTCTTGGACACACGATATTCGGGNGGGGGGGGGGGGGGTCAACGTCATGTCGATCCCTACGAAGTAAGAACTGGATGATACTCAAGTTCATATGCATGTGAAGGCAGGCGAATGAATATTTTGTCAATATAGTCTGTATATCTAACCATCATCTAGGTTGTACTTAAATTCTAATTTATGTTATAATTTGATATATGCACTGTAAGGACTGCTTTAATTTCGCAGTTCCTGTATAGTAACAATAAAGAATCTTAAGTCTTGATTATGAAATCTACCTAGCAAAAATGACATTTTTCGCCAATTAACCGAGCTGTAATCTGCACTGTTGCTTAACTGTAATCTGCTACATTTGTTGTAATTCAGTTACTATACTACTTGCTTGAGATTTATTATCTGTGTTTCATGACATTTTATTTAATCTAAAAGCTCAGTGTAGTGAGAAAATGCTTTAAACATTATTATTATTAGCATAAACCACAATGAACTGGAAATTCCTGGTGATACGAATCATTAATATCGACTAATACAGTACTGCTATCTACTGCTAGAACGTCTGGTTCACTCATAAGCTTGTCAGGATTCAAGCTTGGTCTGTAATCATTTTTACTTTTCCCCCCTCATGATTCATCAAAACACCAAGAGAAAACTTCACATGACACAAAACTTGGTGTGCTTGTTTGCAAATTACATACAAGCCTTCAGAGATAAGATCAGTCTTTGCAACACTGATCTTGATAACAGTTAACACATGAAATATCGTGTAGCGAGCCATATACAGTTTATGAGCAACAAGCTTCCGAAATGGCCAACCTGAACCCCTACCTACTGCACACACTCATCAAAACCGTGACTGCTAGTCCCAGAAATCACATCCTCAGCCATTAACACTCCCGAAACGAGAAGGAATGACCACAATTACCAGTAAAAAACCTTGACACGTAGCGGAGGTCATGAGAAACGTGTAAAGAGTCTAACCATCGACTGAGGAAAACCGTACAGACTTTAGCCGAGGAGTCGCAATCTAATTAAACGCTGCGCAGTGTCACTCTTTCATACACAATCCAATTTATTTCTTAAGAAAACTCGTCAATCAGACACGCACGAACAGAGACTCAATCTACTGTTGACACCGACAGTGGATCCTCAAGACCCTAAGGATATTAATGATTCAGGGGCTTTCAATCACTACCTGCTCAACTCATCACTCCGGCGCGCTTTAATCTCCGTGTCGTGTCTCTCACACATGGCCGTGAAGTCGGTATAAACCCTCTACACAAGTATGACTCGTTACGTGCTTCTCTCAAGTATCAGACTCGCATTTTCTTTTAATTTAACCAGCAAGGAATAAAACACCATGCTCAGAGTCTTTACAGGAGAATAATCAACTGCGGTGTGATTGACAGGCTGAAGCAGATTTACACTTCTGTGTTAACAGGAGTCTGCGGCAGGATCACGAGTAAACACTGCACAAAGGGCTTCGGAGACCTATTAGTGTGCAATTCTAATCTAAGAAATCAGAATTAATCATGTGAGCATTATTTTCCCTAATACTTTACAAAACAGCATTGTGTCATCTTATTATAGTCTATTCATTATTCCTACAGTAAAACCTGAATCTCTCACGGTCCTTCAGCTCTTCTCTAATATAATTCTGTAAATTTTGTTAAGTCAAGTCCTTCATTCTTCAAAACCTGCTGGCTAGAAGACATCTGCAGCACCCTGGTGTCACTTGCTCAATCCATGCCTGCTTGATCGCTTCCTGAAGATTATGTACAGAAATTTGCCCCAGATTTCACAATTCACTTGAGAATTCTCTAGATTTAGGCTTTTTTTTTTTTTTTGCAGATGTGGAAACCCCGGCTTCGGAAAGTTAAAGTACTGCCACATATTGTTCCATCCATTAACTAATCCATGACTGACTGTAATGAGCACAACTCTTCAGCCAGAACTGACACCAGAACTAACTAGTGACATCACCTGTTCTGTGCACAGGGAGAACTATAATACACGACATATGTTGTCTTAATACTTTTGGCCACCACTGTATGCTATAATAAATTAAAGTTCTGCAAAACTAAATATATTTTGTCACCGACATTCTCCTCAAGACACCAATGCACAAACTGCTTTGTCTTTGCAGAAAACGTTATAAAGCATTAAACATACAGAAAACTTCCATATCAACAATTATCAACATCTTTGTTAAATAACATTTGCAGCTTAAATTATTAGATTCGATGTCCGCTATACACATTCCTGTGGTTGAGTCATTACTATAGAAACAACAACAACAAATCAGATGCAGTGGAAAAAACGGAGCGCATAACTGATACTGAGCGAGTGAGACTTTTCCTTCTCCTTACATTATGATACTACATGAAACTAACACACGCACACTCGGACACAGACACACACAGACACAGGCGCACACAGAGAGACTGAAGCAGACAGAGAGCCAGACACAGTCAGGACACAGACAGACAGAGAGACACAGACGCAAGCAGAGGCAGGCAGGCAGACACGCACACAGACACGCACACAGACACGCACACAGACACGCACACAGACACACTCTGACCAATCAGATTAAAGTACTCAGCTGCTCTGCGATGTAAATTAAATTAATCTACACTTTGACCAGTCAGATTTCGGCAGCTCTAACATACACAGTCAAATTGACGATAAATGCATTTCCGAGAGCGTACACTAGGGCTTCTGTTAGAGCCGATATTCTATACATCTTGATTTTGTGGCAACTGAAAACTTCCAGCTTCAGGAGAAATTCGATCCCGCCACAGTCGGGGGTAGAACTACCTTCCTTGCTTTGTGTGTGTGTGTGTTTTCCCTCCCCAACGCACTGTTGTCAGCTGTGAGAATGAAGCTGAATAAGCACACACGCAGCAAGCAACAGCATGTAAATTCCCTCCCTCTCAGACTACACCATGGCCCTCACTCTCTTTGTTCTCTGCCCTCACTCCGTCGCTGTGCTAATAGCAGCCCCGGAGCTATTAATGTCTTCATGTACGGGCCATGCCACAAAACCTCAAGGCAGCTCCCTCTTCCTGGATTTTGATTCTTTTTAGCCTGTTGCTCAATTGCACTCCGCTCTCACACACATACACACACTCCATCTGCGAAAGGCTTTCCAGCACATACTTCCTTGCATAGCTTTCTCTTTATAATTACTTTGCAGCTTTTCCTGTGGCCAAGAGACACTAAACATTCCAGCACACACACTATGGACACGCTGACGTCACAAAAAATAATAAATAAATAAATACCTTCTTCACCTCCTGGTACACAGCTCAGTTTCCTCTCCCTCATCGTGGCTGTTCATATCTTCTCTTACACATAGTGGGCTTTAAGTGTGGCCACCTCCTCTTACACAAACACACAATCTCTCAGCATCTCTCTCTCTCTCTCTCTCTTCACCAGAGCAACCATCAGTCAAAGTAGGACCATCAGTGCTCGGTCATGTAGCACCGCACAAGACACTGAGCACGTTCAATATACTTCCAATACCGCAACCATGGTAAACAGGTCGATTGTGTAAACATTCACTATGCTGCATTTGAAACAGACCCAACACTAATACCTGAGGAATCTCAACTTTATGTGAATCAAACATGCTAATTTAAGTCAGATGTTTAAGAACAAAGTTTACCAAAAGACATGGTCAAAAATTGGTTCCTTGCTTTTTTTTCTCTTATCTTGCCGATAAAGAGGCAGAAGGTGTCTTCAGAAAGTGTTAGATACACTCTTCCTCTGTGAAACAGGAAACATGAGCAACCTGGGTAAGAAACACAGCACGATCTCTCCTCCTTAGATTTGACTAAGCATTTAATTCCAAGTTCAATTTCAGCGCATCATTAGCAGCATTTCCTGTGTCGTCAGTCCTGAGAGTGAATTTGCGCCTTCGCGAATGAACAACCCGATTTCTGAGAAGAGACTTGTACTGCAGGAGCATGACCGTGGGTTTTTTTAGAAACAAAGATAGTGATGAAATGATGGTGAGTGAGTGAGATAGAATCTGCTACTCCCTGTGCTGCTCCTACCTGTATTTTTAGCTTCAGAACAGTGCGATGTTCAGTTCAGTTGTACAACAGAACCGAAGTCAAATTTTCCTAAGCTCAGTCTGATAACCACATTTCACTTACTTACCCAAAGAGAGAGAAAAAAAAGAGAACAAGACACAGAAACAGGATCTGAAAGTATATGAAATGAAAGAAGGACAGAGCATGAAAAATCATGAGACAAAACTGTTTCTTTGTACTCCCGTCCCCAGAGTGACCTCGCGATCACAGCTGTAACTGCACTCAGGCTGGCACTTGGAGACCGACTACGGCAGGGATTTGGGCTCCAACGGTCACGTAAACACTGTGTCATCTTTTCATAATCACTAGAAAGCTCACTCTGTACAAATAGCCTCAGCGCTTTGTGCCTGTTCATAGTCCGAGTCCGCTGCAAGGCACGAGGGATGATCCTCATCATGACATGACAAGTTCAGGACAGTAAGGGGGCAAATGTTTACAAAAAAAAAAATTAAGTAAATACAAGTAATTGGGGAAAACATTAATTAGATTATCCATGAGCTAACTCATGCAATGAAACATTAAATAAGAATATATTAAACAGCCGCAGGCAGTATGCAGTAAATCTAATTAACGCCAGTTTTTTAGAGCAAAAAAAAAAACATACAGTACTGTAGATAAGTGATTTACCACAAAAAGCATAAAGTCCCGTATCGTCTTTATTTGCACTTTGTATTTTTTATTTTAACAAGCGTTGCCCTGATTGATGACTGGATGCCAGTAAGGGGAAAGTGCAGGAGAGATAAAGTATCTGTGCTTCATGACCTACACGACTTCAGGAGCATTTGACTCATGAACGCAAAATATTAAGGAGTCATATTCAATTGTCTGAAGCCAAAATTTACTCCATTGGTTAACTGGTGTATAGCCATGATGATTTAAATTGCGCCATGGGTAGAAGGAACTTCAGGCTTTTTCACATTAGGTACGATTGATTTATACCGTGGCCAAGAACCATGGCTTCGACCTCCCCGCCTGGTCAGCGTTCACATTGATTTTGCTCTCTGTTCTCGGGTACACAATCGTATTTACACTCTCCAATATAACAGGAAGTCAAAGAAATATACAACACACGAGAAGAAGAGAACGCACTCCATATCTGGTGAGCAGTCATGTTGGAACAGGAAGGCCATCTCCAAACTGTTCCCATAAAGTTGGGAGTATAAAATTGTCCAAAATCTTTTGCTATGCTGAAACATTAGGAGTTCATTTCACTGGAGGTAAGGGACTGAGTCCAACTCCTGAAAAACAACCTCAACACCAGTTTCAACATCACTGCGCACCAGTGCACAAAGCAAAGTCCATAAAGACATGTATGAGCCAGTTTGGTGATTTGATCGATTTGTCTATGAATCTGGACGTCCCTTTCAGACGCGCCAAACGATCTTGGCGGAAACATTAAATGATTAAAAGATATGCACTATTTTTTCCAAAACTGCAGAATATGGGGAGTTAAATTGTCTTTATATCTGTAGCTGACATAATTATAGTCCTTAGGATCATGTACTTCTGAAAGGTTTAGTTATTTTTTGCCGTCGAACAACCTCGATGTAATCAGTATGGAGTCGTTAGATGACCCATGTCAGACGGATCTTCTGAAAGGAGAGCAGAAGGCTCTTATGAATGACAGAATGCCATGTTTCTGCTATTAGTAAGGTTTTAAAATTGACTCACATTCAAGTCAAACATTACCTTGCCCTCCATATGGATGGTGTAAAAAGAGCTGGAAGTCTAATCCTGCAGTGGGCCGGAGCGAGACACCTGATCCTTCAACTCAACACCTTTACATTAAGCCCTGAACCACACCCACTTGAGTAATGTTATTCGACATGCCTTTGGCGTTACCGACCAAGTCCATCGAGCGCTCCTTCATTTTTTTTTCAGTGAGAGACAAGCAGAGGTGTGTGTTACTCGACATTGTTTTGGGGTTTTCTCTCCCAGATTTCAGGTTACGGTCAGCCCCCTACATGGGCTCGGCTGTCAGCTTTTCAGCAGCTCGCAATCAGCACCAACACCGAGCACTGCCAGCGTACATACACCCACATGCTTGCAAACTCTCTCCTCTTGATTTTTTAAAATTTTTTTCCACAAACACAGACTGAAAGGCTCATCATGTACCCTTCCTTTAGGTCTATTATGTGTGACAAAACCCCCCACCCACACTAATAAACAAACTTGCACGCATGCACGCCGGGATACAAAGTGACTAAGACAGATTCTGCTCACACCTCGCTTCTCGCCCATCCCCGCTGCCTCCTCCTGTCTCCGTGGTGACATCTGAGAGAGAACGGGACGGAGGGTGACAGTGACAAACGTCCGGCCCCCGCACGGTCCTGCCAAGACGAGAGAGACAAATGTTGGTACGCCGGCTCTTCTAACCCACATCCCAGGGAAGGACATCTGCACTGCACCAGATACAGCGGCCCTGACTTAGGAGCCTTGTTTTTGTCCGATTCTTGCTTTTAAAAAGATACATCAGCCTTTTCCTTTAAAAAAAAAAAAAAACACCACACTTTTTCTGCACAGCTCACAGATATACAGGACCTAATATAAACAGAGTGAGTCAGCAAAACTATTATATACTGCTAATGCAGCAACGCGATATTTCTCCAACCTTGCCGATTTCCATCTCGTAATAAGATCTGATAAACACCTGTAACTCATCTAAACCTAGTCTGCGTTTTAGTTCCTGGTTGTACATGTGATACGACCTGATTTTCCTGATGTTTCATCTCAAAATTTAATCAAGCATGTAAAGAAAGAGGGCGGCGCGGTCCTGTAGTGGTTAGTACTGCGGCCTCGCACCCCGAGGGTCCGATTCAGGCCTCAGTGTCTGTGTATAAGACCTTTCAATCATTATCCATCATTTCCTACCCAATGCATCATCCAAAATTAAATGTACAAGATGTCATATCTCCGGATACGTCTATCAGCTGAAAACACACACACACCAGAACTCACTACACACTCGGCTCAGAGGCAAGTCTCTGACTAAATAATATGTGTAAAAATATATATATGCGTATAAAAATATAATAAAACGCTGCAGACTCAAGTAGCCGAGAGAACAGCAGTGTGCGGATTGTTCAGCTTTGATTGATCTTGAATTCTGCCTCTCCTACATCGGCTGTACCCTTGTCCATTTGTTTAGAAGAGCTCAACATTGTTCTTTCACCCTTCTAAAGCGTTCTGAAGGCTTCACTGTTGACTTGCAACCTTTCCTGATTTACAAATCTGTTCGACTGCATCCTGTGGAAGCCCTGACTCAGGAACCCAGGAGATTTTAAACATTCCAACACACAAAGTGGAGCTGCACGATTCAATCATTTATGCAATTTAATCAATCTATTGTAGGTCGAGTCAAATAAATCGATTGTTGCGTTAGATGATTTTTCTTTTATACTCAGAATCAATTCTCACTTTTTAAATTATTCATGCAGACTGATGTAAACCTGACGAATTCCTTTAAAAATATACAACAGCTTTTACAGAAAATACAAACTCATTGTATCTTCTGCAAATACTTGTGTTTTATGAGAGCATCTCCTCTCAGTTGGTACAATACCGCCACCTACAGGGCCGTAAAATTTGCACGAAACAAAGATGAATGCTTCTTACTACGCCGCACTTCAACGATTGTTAAATCAGTGAAACCTTGGCCGGCGAGTGATTTGCAAAACGAGCAAAAAATTTTAAATACATTTTAACTCGATAAACGAGCGAGGCCTTGACGTACGAGTGGTACATATACGCTTTGTCTGGTGAGGGTCACATAACCACAACTGATCCAATGGTTCATCTCTCTCTCTCTCTGCTGGGTGTCAGTGCGTGTGGCGTCACTCGTATATTCAACATCCGCGCGCACGTTTAATTTTGTGTCCAGGTGTCGTGACTGTTCTTTAGTAACTGCACTGTAGCAATGGCCTCTGGGAAGGAAATAAAGTTTTAAAAACTTTAGGATTTTAGCGGTTCCATAAAATCAACAGGAAGTAAAAGCAAGCCTCATTAGAGAGGTTTCTTGTTGCATGAAAAGAAAAAAATTCCAGTTTGCCAACAGAAACAGAGGTTTTATATATATATATATATATATATATATATAAAATTGAATCATGAAAGAGTATAGGAGACAAATCAGACAGTAATTCAAAATTCAAATCAAATTCAAATTTTTTCTTCGTCACATACACAACCATACACACACAGTATGATATGCAGTGAAATGCTTATCTGCTTAATGCTTGTGACCTAAAAACAGAAATGAGACACGCAAAAGCCAGTAGAAAAGAATGTAAAATATAACATCTAGAGTAACATGAGTGCTGCTGATTTGAATTGAAAAATTGCAAAAGCCCCAAAAAATCTAATTGAATCAACCGTCTGCCTGTGACTCACAGCTCTAATAACAAACATGAGTAGCAGTTGAGATCAGTCACATCATGTAATGCCAAACGGTTGTGCTAGTGCATGCAGGTTTTTTCCACCCCAACTCCTGTTCCATAATTATACTCTAAAACAAAAAAAACCACCAGTGCTGAGACCATGATGTTGATTAAGGAAAAACAAATTCACCTTTGCACCCCAGTGAAACCCGTCCCAGATTACGTAATCAGTAAAGCATGCTTTCTGTACACATCCCATAGCGCCTACTTGCATGGCACCGCACCCTGCTGTGAGTGAAAGTGATCTTGAGTTCATCACTGTGAGGTCACTGCTGAGTCCCAGCAGCCAGCTGTCCGTCAGACTCCATCCGTCATGAGGAGTTAGCTTTAGAGCCTAAACGGTAGTTAGGCACTGGAGGGAGCGCGGAGGCACGGGGGCCCCCATTAACGTGCCGCCGAAGTGCCAGCGCTTCGAAGCGCCAAAACTCGTTATGACTGGCATATGCCAGAATAGCAAACTTTCTAGGCAAGCTTGAATGTCAGAACCCAGTTTTTTGTTAATTAGCCCGCTCGCTACCCGACATAACAAGCGTATCCCAGACGTTCCAGATAGCTTCTGTGTCTCGCCACAGATGGATAAATGCCCCGACACATTTACAGCCAGCGCAGTGTTGAAAAGCACACTGTTAGCAGCTTGTAACGGACTGGGACAGCGCCAGGCACCACACATTGCCACGGCATTGCAAAGTCCGGCTCTGAGAAACAGAAATGATTAAGACGTGCTTCTGCACACAGGAGGTGGAGCTTATGGCGTTGGAAAGCAATCGGTATAAAATCAAAAACATCTTGGATCAACTAGAATTGTAACTGGGAGATGAATAAATTCATCACGTATCATGACAAAAGTCAGCAGACGCAGCTTAACTATGATGAAGATGATAAAGATTCTGGCTTACTCTTTTTTTTTCTATTGCATTGTCAATCTATACATATAATAAGTTGGTGTCTGTACATTGAAGATAATTGCGAAGAAATAATTTGAGACGAGGCAATATAAGTAATAAAACACAAGATGGTTTTTGGACTTTTGTCTGTCAATGCACGCATTAGGTGAACGAACAAATTTTAATGAGGTTTTCACAGGTGTATTTGGCCGAGCTTGTGGTAACAGGTTTTGAAGAAGAGAAGATATAGTCATTTGAACTTTAAATGGAAAAAGCCCTTGAAAATCAACCTTGGAAAAAAAAATCATTAGTTCATCTCAAAATTCAACAGATGGCGCCGTATATTTTTAAAATCTACTTAATAATAAATGCAATCTTACACATTCATTCCACGCAATTCACGGTAACACGTACAAATTTTAGTTAATTTCACAAGTCAACAGGCGGCGCTATACATTTTGTAAAACGCACTCATGAGTGTGCAATTGAATTCCACATGAATGAAGACGCGGGTACATCTAGTATGATATAAATGTGAGGGAAAGATGGTTCGATCAGCAAAAGTAAATGAAACGAATCCAACTAAAGCAAAAGATTCATCCCCATAAATAAACAGCTTGTTGTGGTTCTGGCTGGTTCTTCGGTGTGATCGACAGCTGCTGAAGATAAACCTATCAGACAAGGTAACAGGCTTACTCCACAGCTAGTGTAACTGCATCCCCTGCAGACAAACGGAAAGAGGACTGCAGATCCATGTGGTTGAAAACCGACCATTTTTAACAAGTCGAAGCTAGAAACAAAAGGAAATAACCACCAGGGTTAGGAAATCGATCAGGTAAAAGCAAAACCGTAGGCTGTTGACAGCAACGCATTTTGATGCAGCATTTTTTTTTTAAAAAAAGGTCATATGCCATGAGACTGCAACAACCTAAACTAGCTAAACATTTCACAGTGTATCAAGCATTTAATTCTGGCTTTGCTTAAGTTTAAAAAAAAAAAAAAACATACAGCTGTTCCCATGAGGAGGTACCGCGCAGAGAAACTGCCACACTTAGTGTACTCGTCTGTGCGCTTCTACAGCCAGCAGATTGGACGGCATACAGAAAAGCCATTAACATCACCATTTAACTCCACCAATTAATCAATCAGAAGAGGCAGGAAAATGAATTTGGCTGGCGTCTACGGCAGGAATGGCATTTTGGGAGCATTTTTGCACTGAGAGCCCTAGGCACTTCAGATGAAGAGAGAGAGAGAAAAAAAAAGTTAGTGGGTAAACAGTCACATTTGGAGGCTGACCAAACCTATTCCATCTCAGTTCATCAGTAAGTAAGTGACAAGACAACATCTGCTGCTTAAAGAAAATCTTTAAATGCTTTTTTTTTCTCCTTAATGCCATTTACTCATTTTTATTCCTCCTGATTTGCTTACAGCGAATTTCCAGGACAGATTTTTTTTTCTCTACGACAGCAGTAAAACATCTGGAGGAAGATTAGTCCAGATTTTTTTTTTTTTTAGACAAGGCAATCAAGTTTTCAGTGAAGTCATGTATGGTAGAGGCGCAGTACATTCACCAATAGCGAAGGGGCTAACGAACGCAAACACAATCTGCTGGGAAATGAAATGCTGTTTAAATAAACGTGACTGTTTTAGTTATGTACAGGTCCTGCACAAATTTGATTGCAGAAGTTCAAGGTTAAATGAGTCCATTACCGGATCCTTTTTCTAGAGAACTTAAAAAAAAGAAAAAAAAGAAAGAAAAAAAACATTGATGTGGCCTAAAATAAACAAGTATCTGGGTAAAGTCCACAGAGCTCTGCTACACATTATTTCAAGCTGAGTCAACCCTCAGAGAAAGGCAGTTCAAGTGCAAATAAATGCAAAAACTAAAGCAGTGTACATCACATCACCGTTGTATTCGTGAACAAGATCGGTAAAAAGGTGGTAATGAATTTGCTTAGATAGATAATTATTGTACAGTCAAACATCAACTAAATGCAGTTTAGCATCAACCAGAAGTGCAAATATCAGCTCAGAGTTAGGTTTCTCGTCTACCATGCAGAAGGTCCAGGTTCGATTCAAACACCAACCACTTGATAAAAATAGGAGGGTTGCATCAGAAAGGGCATTCAGAGTAAAAACCAAGTTGTTGTGCCGATCAGTTGGTCCGCTGTGGCGACTCCTCGACGGGAGCAGCCGAAAGATTGACAACAACAAGTTAATTAAGTAACAATAACAACAGGCAGTTGTCATTTTAAAACATGAAGGTCAGCTGTTCTGGAATAGTTCAAGCAAGAGCATCATCAAGTGCACTAGCAAAGCAGGAAAGCAAGACCAAAACTTACATCTGGTGCAGAGTTAGATTACCAGCCTCAAAAATCACCAATTAACAACCGGCACCTCAGATTAGAGCGGTTTATGAAGGCTTTACACAGCACAAGTAGCAGACACGTCTCAGTATCAACTGTTTAAAGGAGATATGCAGTAAATATTATACAACATGGCTGTGCAGTGATATGTGCAGTAACTAGAGAATAGATAATGCTAAAGTGAACCACGGGGTATAAGCAGTCAATTTACTGTATGTATTTACAGATAGATAGATAGACACATGTTCCACTTCAGTTCGGTTGATGGAGATGGACGTGTATCTGCTGATTTTTGATTGTAAAGAAGATTACAATTATATATTAATCTGTTCCTTCTTGTACACTATCGTTTCTATAGTAACTAACGATTCACAAGAACTTGTATGGTAGATGCCCTTATAAATTTACCTCCAACAATAAAGAAATAATAATAATTTAACAACAAAGATGTATGGCGTTGCTCTGTTCAAGCTTACTGTAAGTTTCCTTTTCACTGTAGGCACGAGTCAGTCATTGATTAATTCACAGGCCTTTTAGAAAATTGAGGCTCGTTACCATCACAAGAAAATCATATAAAACACGGAAAGTTTAACTGCATTGTTTAGGGTTTGACATTAGATGATTATGATTTAGCAAAAGAAGAAAAAAAAAGTGATCGCTAAAAGCTAGCTCCTTAAAATCTCATTCGTTTCCAGATGCAGTTTTCAAGTTTCAAATACATCCCATCTGTCCCAAACGAGCTTGTTCTCTTCTCTCTTTTTACTTCTCTCACCACAAAAAAAATATACACACACACACGCACGCACGCACGCGCGCACACGCGCACACGCGCACACGCGCACACGCGCACACGCGCACACACACACGGATTTACAGTAGCACATCTGTGCCGTTCTGGGAGGAAGACAGTCTCCACTTCCTGTGCTCTCCCTTAGGATAAATTATCAGAGAAAAAAAATCGCACAGGAAGGCACAGCGGTTCCACGACAGCAGCTCTCAGCATGCTTTGATCAATCGGATCAATGGAGGTGATCGGCATCGTGCGCTCTGTTCGGGGCCCGTGTAGAGACGGTCTAATTCACTTAAGCCATTAGCTGCGTGGGACAGATGGCCCCGGTGGGCTTTACTTGTGTAGACAAGTGTGGCTTATTAGAGCACAACCATATGGAGACAATAGAGCAGAACAAGTGAGAGACGCTGGCTGAGTACAAGAGGCTGAGTGAGACATGAGGACTAAAGAGCTAGACGTACGTCATACTCGGGTAGAAGGAACACAAAAAAAAAGAAATTAATAAGCATGTGTGAAGAGTGAAGATAACGAGGAAGAGTAGAGAGACCCAGAGACACAGCTATTTCAGAATGCATGCAGCAGAACATGAAGGAAGAGAAAGAGCCTAATTAGGCATAAAAGACACGATATACCTGATTCCGGAGAGAGAGAGAGAGAGAGAGAGAGAGAGAGAGAGAAAGCAGGTTTGTGCGCCGAGAGCTATGTGGAAATCATTTGGGTTTGGCTCTAGATTAAGGGCTGCAGTAGTTACACATTAACAGCACACTCTGAGTGAATAAACACTGCATCCAGATGCACTGGAGCTCATCCCTTTAACCTGCGCCGGAGCATGTGCACCAAAGGCAGCTTGTGTTACACAAATCCATTTGCAGCTCCATTACTGGCTCCTCTCTTCAACAGACCGTTGTTCACGACCCATCTGGGAGGAAGCATAAGCCAGAGATCTGTTAGATGATTAGGGCAAGTGTGCAAAGGGGCATTAAAAAATAAATAAATAAATAAATACAGGGACGGGACAGTCCTCCTGGCTGTTTAGCAGAGTAAACAGAATTAATCGCCACCCTGATGGTGATTCCCTTCTTTATTCGGTCGCATTTATTTCCCGTTAAGGAACTCCAAGGAATGTGCGGTTATGCAGGAGGCAGTGATAATGAAGTGTACTGCAGGAGAAGAAAAAGAAAAGAAAAAAAAAAACAAAAAAACAAAATGAACTCGCTTTCTTTACTGGTTTATTTTTTTTTCCTGCATGACGATGACTTTAAAGCTAATGTAGCACTTTAACGCAGCAAGTGGCAGAACTGAAATCACATCACATGAGAGCCAAAAGGCACAATTTCACATTTCCTGTCCTTTTTTTTTTGCTGTTGCTGAGAACAGCATGCCAATACAAGCACCTAGAAATTACCCGATCGTGGTGGTTTTGACGAGGGAAATCATTTGCTTTTGAAATATCTTTGTTCATTAAATGCTTTTTTTGTAAATAATAAGCCTTGTTTATTTCTAAAATTGTTTGCTCAAAAGTTCTTGATTACTCGTCAGTTCTGGCTACGATTCAAGTGACATTATTATACTTGCGCTTGATGGGATGCATTATTGTTTCCATAGTAACGGCTCATTTTTTAGGGACTGGTATGACAAAAGCATTTTGGCACGTTACATAATCGAAATCTGACAATTAGGAGGTTCAAAAATGTGCTATTTTATAACACAAATATAATTATTGTTACGGTCTTGTTTTCTGTGAGAAAGTTTATTTTGGATTTTTGTGAGAAAGTTAGATTTTTAGACTAAAGGAAATTCTTTAAGATGGAGGGGGGTGAGCTTTGCAGTTTCCCCAGTAACAGACATTTTTTGAAAAGATGTACAGTAAGTACATAACATGGCCGGAGTTTGACCAGCTGGTGACATCAAATTAAACCCAAACAAAACGAAACATCTGCCCACTGAAAATGTGTGAAGGAAAAGTGTAGGGCATTTACTTTTGATCGCTTATACGAGGGTGATGTTAAAAATTATCCACATTCCAGTTATATTAAACTTCTGTTTTAGGGCCAGTATTGAAACATTATGGGGAAAAATGTTCAACAATCAACAGTGCTCATTACATTAAAAGATGCTTAATTAAAGGGCTGAAGCCTACACTTCAGATTAAACAGATTAGACGCTACCCAAATTGCTGTGATCTTGCATGACAATGCACATTCACACACTTCTGCTTACACTATCAATAAACTTCAAAAACTTTATTTTGAGGTATTAAAGTATGCTCCCTGTAATCTTGTTCTCACTCCATCGGACTTTCACTTGTTTGGTCCCCTGAAAGCAGCGAGGACAAAGATTCAATTCTGATGAAGAAATGAAGACAACGGTGCATTCATGGCCCGCAGCTCAGCCTGAAATTTTACAAAATATACTAAAGCCTAACAGATGGACAAAGTGTATTAAAAAGCAAGGAGATTATGTTGGAAAAGTATCTTTTCTACAAGTTAACATAATTATCCAGAATGCCAGGATAGTGCAGATAATTTTTTGACTCACCCTCATAGATTTGGTATCAAAAGATGAGACTATGCGATTAGCACCCAAACCCACATGAGAGAAAGAAATAGAGGATAATAAAAAAAAAAAAAAAAAGAATGAAAGTACAGGGGGGAAAAAAAGAAAAGGACCAAAAAGAAAGAAAGCAAGAAATTTTACTTTTATTTATCCGGTCTTGTATTGAAGACTTTATGGTTACTGAATTGAAAGCCAATAGGATGGATTTTCCTGTCCTCAAATAACACACTGCTTCCATCTCTGGCATTTCCTTCATCCATTAATAATTACCACAACACTGTAGCAGCTTATTTTTATTTTTTATTTTGGAAGGAAAACATATCACTCAAAACTGGAGGACTACAGAGGAACGAAAATACTATTTCAGAATGTAGCTAAGCTTTTTTCCCCCCACCAGGCAAACCAAATTTCATCACCTGTAGATCAAGAGATCTGCTAAGACCCTCTCGCCATTCTGAAAAGATTCCCCTCTACACCTGCAACATCACACAGACGTCGCTGAGACTGCCAAACTGACTGCTGATTAAGCCACAACAACCTCTGTCCACATCATCACAAAAGGCCGTGCTCTCAGTCTGGGAAGCGCAGCCTTGTTTTCCTCTCTCTGTAGACACCTTTTTATTCTTTATTTGCAGATAGACGGTCCAATACGGATGCTCATTTTCCCCTCTTGCGGCTGCGACACCACAGCAGTGTGTCAGCATTATTTTTAGCTGTGAATTGTTAGTAAGACCGTGCCAAGATTATCACAGGTTATAGGGTCTATATGTTCCCCTGAGCACGGGATAAGCATTAGGAACTTTACAGACTGCCGAGTCTGCTGCTTCCACAAGCTTTAGATTATGTGAGGCATGGAGAGACGCTCATCCGCACCTAGCCACCGCACATATCCTATAACCCTGACAGAGCAAGAGTCCTAGTCACACCTTTTCTCTCAGCAGAGGAGGAAACGTGTCTCGGGTTAAACATTAGGGAGACAGAGGAGGGGGCTAAAACAATCTTATGATAAAGAGAAGTCTAGGACCGAGTTTGCTCCCGAGTCCCGTTAAGGCCACCGCCGGCTTCATCACCAGGTATCGACCAGCTTTTTTGTGCTAACCCGCCGCCCGACACTCATTTCTCCAATCCTCTCGTCCAATTAAAATCCACCCAGGCTGCTGCAGCTGTTCAAAGCCTTTTTACTTTTAGCAGCCAGTAAAAGCCGTGGTGTCCACCTGAAGAGATGTTAACTACTAGAGTCGGCTTTTCTTCTAACCAATACAGACCCCGTGTTATTCTGACACTTTGGCCTTATTGTTAATCTGCCTCCATCAAACAAATCAGCATAATAAAATCAGCACCTACGGAGCTCACGGCACAGTTTCCACAACGGGCCGGTTTCCTGTTCCAAAGCAATCATGAGGCATTCTGCCCAGACTACCATCATGAACATAGGCTCTGCCAAAATTTTAAATTAAAAAAAAGTAAAGACATAATAAGAGAAAGGGCGTGAGAGGGACACGGCAGAATCACTGATGCAACTCTAGAACATTTATAAAAGCCTTTTTCTTACTTTTTCTTTAAGGGAAGCCACCTTGGGGGGGAGGGGGGGGTCTAACGATGAAAGATTAGCCACACAACTACACAAACACACAAGAAAATGAATGGCAATGATTCTAAATAAATTTTTATTTTATTTATTTATTTATTTGTTTTTGATTGAGCCGACAAGGGGCACAAATCTAGTGAAACTCCCTGAGGTAATTATTCCATCAACAGAGCTCTATGCTAAGTTTATTCTTTTGCGCCAAAAAGTTCTTAGACTCTCAATCAGGTAAAAACATACAAAATCCTGAAAATGTACAGGCACAAACTTAATGAACACATACTTTTGATGTGAGCAGAAGCGTTTTTTTATTATTATTAATTAATCCTAAAATATTAAATTCTGCATTCTCAAACCTACACTTCTCTCATTTCCTGTTAATTATATCAATTATTGAATGCTCGAGATGTTCTGGAGGTATTTACTACAGTACTTTCTTGTCTGTGATGTTAAATTAGTAGCAAAAACACAAACTGCCTTCATCTGCCTTAACAGATTTACTAATATTTCAGCAAGAGCAATATTTTTCACTACTAGTGAAAAGTTTGGACACACCTTCTAACTCCATATTCTTTCCTGATTTTTTGTCTACAAAGTTGAACAATGCTGAAAGCGTCCAAAATATGCAGCAGTCTCCTTTGAGCAGTTGATATTGTCGGCTACTTATTCTGTAAAGCCTTCATAAAGGCTCCAGTTTGAAACGCTGGTTGTTAATTGGTTGTTGATTTTTGAGGAGGCTGGTAACTCTAAATGAACGTCTCCCCTGCAGCAGAGGTCAGTTTTGGTTTTGCTTTCCTGCAAATGTCTTCATGAGAGCCGGTTTCATCATTGTGCTTGATGGGTTTTGCAACTGCACTTGACAATACTGTTCTTGCAAGAACTATACCAGTACAGCTGACCTTTGTGTCTTAAAATAAATACATTACTCTTGTTGTTACTTAATTACTCAATTCCATACGTGTTATTTCATATTTTGGGGAAAAAAATTTAGTATTGTTCTAGAATGTAGAAAATAAATCCAAAGTTGTGTCCAAACCAAAAGAACGAAATCCTAATAATATGTTTGCTTACATTACTAGAAGTCCTGACAATCTGGTGCATTAAATATTACATATAAAAAAAATAATAATAAAAATAAAAGGTTTGGCCAGAACTTTGCAACATCTTCAAAAAACCAGAATCTACAAAACCTTTGCTTTTTAATTAACTTAAATATAAAACTGTACGAGTACAGTTTGCAATATGCTCTCTAAAAAGTTAATAGTTATTTCGCCTGCTATATTTAAATATATAAATATATAAAAAGGTCTGTACACACAATATTTATTTAATAAAACTTCGATTTTCTGACCTTGATTTTTAGACTTGTACAAGTATAGACTTGTGTATCAAAGAAATAATATCAAGTTAGTGTGCTGGACTTCACAAATCAAACTTTGGTCTCTCCAGGTGGTCAAAATTCAACTTAAAAATAAATAAATAAATAAAATACCAGAAAAATTCTGCACCCTAATCAATTCAGATAGAACCTGCAGCAGTGTGTGTGACATGGGGGAGTGTAAAGGGACTTATGTAAACCTAACCAGCATTAGCGAGAGAGCTTTAGGGTTAACAGTATAGGTATGAACAAGAGCTGGGGGCCACTGAAACGCGACAAAACCTCCAACAGCAGGCACCATGGGCTGAGCAATCAATCCGGCACAGTTCAAAGTAGATCATGAAGCGCTGCCTACTGCAATAATGGATTGGTGCCATTTCTACTGCATTGCATTATTATGAACAAAGCTAATCACTAAAAAAAAAATCTCTATTTCTAAAACATACCTTAAAATTAACTATTAAATTAAAAATAAATAAATAAATAAACAAATAAATAATTCCAGAAAATAAATATAGTAAAAAAATGTATGACATAACCGATGGAAAAGATTTTCATAAGGAAAAAAAAAAGCTTGTAGTTACCAGAGGAACTCTTATTCACCAGCATGTTCCAGCTCTTAGCTTGCTTGAAAACTCTTGGATACAGATGGGTGCAGGTTTAACAAAACAGCTAGGAGGTTTTACTGAGCGTGCTGGAGAATGTGAATTCTTATGGTAACTTTATTATATTATTTATTAGTTTATTTTTAAGTTATGTTTGGAAATAGTGAATGGTTTCGTGATTAATGCAGACATGATGGTCAGAAATAACATTTGTGCTAAAGATAATATGATGGACAGAATTTTTGTGTAGAGTGTGGACATGCCTGGGTAAGCAAAATGTCAGTATCATGTCAAAAAAAAAAAAGATTTAACCATCAGCAGAGGCACGCAGGCTTTTTACAGTCTCCAGAGATGAAGAAAGTGAAAGCGAGAACAATGAAAAGAAAACCGCAGCAGTCGGCCAGGATGTGAGAAAACTACTTCATCATATCGGGACATAAAGAGCAGTACAGCTGCAAGGAGACTTGTTTAAGATACTCTCATGCTATTTTAGGCTTTATATTAACCTACTTTACTCCGTACTTCTGACCTTTTAGTAGTATCTGTGTGTCATTATTTCATGATACCATGAAGTCATGAAAATCTTGTTTGACTTGGTTTTGTGTTTTTTTTTCTGTAGCCATAACAACACTTAAACATTAATTATGCACACCCATCTCTTTTCGGGCTCTGAGAAGAAAAAAAATCCTAAACAAAAACAAAACAAAAGGATTTCACGAATACGATTGTACAAAATCTCTAGAAACACAGCACGGCCCTGCTTTACTCAACAGGTCAGAGAGTTTACTCAAACCTGCTTTCAAACGCTGCAACCTGTTCCCTCTTGCTCAGAGAATACAGATTTCACAGCCTCCCAAAAAAAAAAAAGAATCAGAAGTTCAGGTGTGGGAATAATTTACGCCTCCCACCTGCAGTAAATGAGGACGGGACAGACCCCGATTCACCCAGCTGTGTGTGAAACATTTGCTCCCACTAGAAGAGGCTGAAGTTCACATGCTGACATTTCCCAACTGACGAGAGCTTGGCCTCTCATGCTAATGCTACAACATGTAATTAATACTCACCCACGCACAGGCAGACAGAGCACAGGCCACTGGAGGTCTCTCAGACAGCACTCTCCATCCTTTGAGTAGAGCAAAAGCGAAGGTGAGATTTCAGAAAGTGTTAAAAGTACACACACACACACAGACTTCTTTTTATATCTTATCCTGGAGAACAGGAGTCACGATTTGCTCCAGTTGCTGCTGCGAATGCGTTTGTTTCCCGCAGAGCTTCACCACTCTCACTCTCTCCAGTGAGTTGTGGCAGCATAAGAGCTGTACCTTGACCTGTCACTCACTTCAGGGAAGAGCAGCCTTGACAAGGGAATGCAAACGGAGGAGAAAATGCAGAGGCATGTTTCTCCCGACTGAGCATTTCGCATGCTGGGAGGAGAATCTATTAGAACAGACAGACATAAGTATCGCACTGATCTGCACTCTGCACGAGTCCCCACTCAGCTGTTTATTATTCCACAGAAACAAGTGTGTGTGGAGGAAATTGGGGAGGTGGGGGCTTTCAGTAACAGTAATGCACTGAAACCCCCTCACTGAACACTGAAACACCACAAAAAAAAATAAAAAATCCAATAAAAGATAAAGTGTGTCAATTTTTTATTTAAGAGCAGCTTGAGCTTTTGAAGAACACGAGTCAAAAATGCCTGGCTCCAACAGGGACACCCATGTTCAAATATATACATCATGCACCTTACATGGGTATGATGTAAATCTGAGGTATCGTCAAATTAAAAGTTTGAGACTTTAATTCTGCACTGTTGCATTCGAGTCCACGAACCTTCTAATACTTATACTATGTACTGATTTAACTTGTATGTATTACAATTTTATAACTATACCTATACTATTTCCAGACAAACTTGCCGATAGTTTGCACAGGATGCTGTGCTGCATGAATAGTTCAGCCCTGTAGGATTTTACATTTATCCTGTAGACAGGCTAGCAGGGGGGCCTGGAGCCGATCCCATGAGACCTAGGGCATGAGGGGCGGAGGTACACCCTGGACAGGGTACCAATCCATCGCAGGACTCTTTCGCACACTACAGGCAATTTAGGAACCCCAATTAGCCTGACCTGCATATCTTTGAACTGTGGAAGGAAACCGGAGTACACGGAGGAACGCCTTCCCAGAAGCTGCAAAGAGTGGGCCAACATCATACTGTATTAAACCCGATGGATTGGGAATTGGATGTTATTCAAGTCTGTATGCATTTGAAGGCAGGCGCATCTTACTTTGGGCAAGATGGTGTATTTATTTACGTCACCTTGATTTTATAAATGGTGTAATTTCCCTCAACGACACACTGGTTAGCACTGTGGCCGCATACCTCAAGGGTCAAGGGTTCAATTCCCACCTTGGGTCTCCTGCGTCAGTCCAAAGACATGCAGAGTAGGCTAACTTCCGTTTGCAAATCGCCTGTAGTGTGTGTGTGTGTGTGTACCCTGTGATGGACTGTGTGTACTCCACCTCGTGCTCTAGGATCGTCTCCAGGCCTCCTGTGACCCCGTACACAGGATAAGAGGCGCAGAGACTGAGTGAGATAGTAATTTCCCACTCGGGAAGGAAAAAGTTAAAATTTAATTTCCATTTTAACAGGGGTGTTTCCTGTTTCTTTTTTTGTTTTTTTATCCACTGCATATATATATATATATATATATATATATATATATATATATATATATATATATATATATATACACACACACACATGGGTACTGTATAAAACCACTTATGGAGCACAGACATTGCATAGTTACCGTGATCTATAAGGGATTAAAGCCAAACTTGGGCAGTGCAAATTTAAAAGGACATGACGGAGAGAGGGCTTTTATCCAGCACTCCAGCATGTACAGGCACATCTGCATTGGAAATCAACAGAGCAGGAAAAAATCCAATGAGTCACCGTACTACAGACGAGCCTGTGTGTGTGTGTATGTGTGTGTGTGTGTGTGTGTGTGTGTGTGTGTGTGTGTGTGTGTGTGTGTGTGTGCGCGCGCACTGTTCATTCCGGTCTCATGCCTGCCTTATAATGAGCACGGCAGTATTTTGGACAATTCAGCCAACCCGAATTTCAGAATGTTCCACACACGCACAGAATTTACATGATGCATTGATTTAAATGCTGCTAAATAAATATAATTTCCAATAATGTACATACACAGCAGGAGCTGACCCACATGCATAAGGAGCGGAGTAATACTGTATAAGCCAGATGTTAGTGTTACAACAGTTAAAACACCAGAACTGACTCTTCACTGACAGGAAGCATGTGTGAACACACTATTGTCAACACCATAGGGTACATCTCTCAAACACACACACACCCACAATACTTGCCACGATGTTGCAGCTATTCAGATTTTTAAATTCAATTGTACTGATTTGCACTTTTTTTTTTGTCCCAACAACAGATTTTGGAAGCACGAAGTAGGCGATGCTTTGATCAGGCTCCAGTTTAATCCTCTAATTTAAAAAGAACAAAAACAGTTTTAAGCATCCAGAGTGATTTGAATGGATTTCCTATACAGCTATCCGACGTGTTTGCTAGCACTGCTGTGAGAGACTGAAATTAAACGCAAGCAAATAAGAGCCAAGTTGTTTACTGAAACCACAGAGTTTAGTGCACGCTCCGGTATAAAATATGAGCCTCGTTTATCATTCATGCTCGTGTTCTGTCATTCATCATTTATCATTCACACCACAACGCTCGCTCGTTCGCTTCTCTTCAGGTGCTCACTCCGGCATGCTGTGTGCTCTTGTGCTGGACTAATTCGAGTTTGCATAAAATACTCTGAAGCTCGACATTCCCCAAAACCTAAGAAGTTTTCAAACAACTGTTTGAACTTTAATACAAATTTTCAGTTGGATGTAAATTCTTAGCTATTTAAAAAAAATAAAAATAAAATGACACCATTAGCTTTGATCACGACTTGGTGTCTAATTCACGTGTGAAAATGATTCCTCGTCCTCCCAGAACCACTCTTTCACAATTTGAGTCCTGAAGAAGAAATCAGGGAAGAATAGACGTAATTCGATGCGAACATGTGTCTCTTCTTTTGACCACCGTCTAAGGTTACTGTTAATGAGTGCGTACTCGGTCTTATCTGTCTACATCTCCCATCTTCCCCCCCATATTAGTCTAGCACAGAAAACGAAACCTCCACCTTCTCAGCACAAAAGAAAAAAAGACCATCACGTACAAGCAAAGTCAGAGTATGAAAGATGTGCAAACCTATAAATTTAGGACACATGCTCAGTTTGGTGCATCCAATTCTCTGTTTCTGTGCTTCCAGATTCCCCCGACAAATCGGAGCAGTGTTTACGCACCTGACGCTGAGATAAGAGTCACAATGCTGCCTCATGATGGCTACACCACCACCATATCACCCTCTTCACGCTCTAGCTTTAACTTTTAATTAAGACATGACACCAGCAGGTTGACGTCCCTTTAATCTGAGTAGCACAGAACAAACATATTAAACTGGTTAAGAAATGTGCAGAAAGAAACATCTGGATAAGGTGTGTAGGCCTTCTTACCCTGATGCAACCATCACTCTGGAATAGGCTCAATCTGAACTCATAAGACCACAGGACCTTTTTCCATTTCTAATCTTTTCCAAGTCTAATCTTTATCCTCCCCAGCAAATTAAAAATAATTTTAAATGATGACTCAGCTGTTCGGTCCCAATCTTGTCACACCGTGTGTGTGTAAATGCTACAACTTTCACATATCTATTAGACATGGTGTGATTTCGGATACAACTTCACTAAATGCTGATCACTCTCTTTCCTTCTAGGAAATGGTGGATGGTTCACCACTATCCTTCCTTGATCATGTTGTAGACAGTTTTTGTTAATACGTTTGCTTAATGCAGGCCAATAATGTGACTGTTGTCCTGGCAGTGCATGCATTAGCTGTAGTTATATATAATAAAATAAATAAAAATTAAAAAACGAGTGATGAGAGTGCAGCATTGTGAATAGGACACAGCTTGGCAATGAGGTAATACTACAGAAAGTGGAGGATATGTGGAAATGCACCCTAGGTGTCATCAGATAAACCTACACTTACTGACTTCAGCTCTGTGTAATCCTTCAGGGATTTGGGGGGGGGGGTTATAAAAACCCCACTCAGACAGTAGCACAGAAATTGAGCGAGGCAACACGAAGCTGTGAGGCAGCAATGCTACCTGCTGTGACAACACGCTGCTGAAGTATATGCTTTAAATAACAAAAAAACAAAGACGGTGTCATAAAGCGGATGGTGTATACAGAGTGTACCTGTACAATTATGTTCAATCGACAACTTCTTGGATTTTTTTTCTGTTCAACCTTTTTCTGTTAAATAGAAAACCATCAGAATGACCAAAGATGTTTTTTTTTTTGGCCTAGAAAATGACAATAATGATTTACATGTTTGATTTACAGACATGTAAAGGAGTCGGGTTGCGATACTGCTTGGCACACCGACAGATCGAGCAGTTAGTATCATCAGTAGAGTTAAGTATCATTTTCGCTCGTATGGAAGCAGTTGTGAACGTGAACCGAGTTTTTAAAAAAAAGGTGACAAAACACATTGCTTTCAACACACGTCCCATCTCTCTGATCACAACACCTGATGCCTACTTGTCTGGGGAACATTAAAGGAGAGTGTGTTCAACTGTGAAGATCCACCAAAAAACGTGCCTGCCTTACGAGTCTGCAGCGACCTTTGTTCCGGGATTCATGGTTGAGAGTCTGCGCTAACGATATGAACACTGGCTACAGCGAGGTTGTGCACACACACTCCGAACACTTACATGACTGGTACTGCGGTAAATCAACACACTAATAGTGTGCATGTTAAGTTACTTTTGGGAGAATTAAACTCAACAAAATAATACTGTTTGTTTTGGCGCATACTGTACAATCGGCTTCGGAATCTGGGCTTGGAACGATTCCGTTCTCACTGATCAAAATGAAGCAGACTTTGAGATCGTGTCCTCGGGAACGATCCCAACGATTGCCCTAATGTAAAAAAAACGCCCAGAGACACGCACACCAAACTCGGCAGGTTAGACATAATTTGACACTAACGTGTCTCTTCTTTTGTAACATTGAACATAGTCTCAGGTTACTGTTAATGAGTGAGTACTCAGTCTCATCTGTCTCCATCCTCCCCCATATTATCAGTCTAGCACGGAAAATGAAACCGCCACCTTCTCAGCACAAAAGAAAAACTCGTACCAGCGAGTCAGAGTGTGAAAGATGGCAAACACATCAAGGTACTATATTTGGATTAGGACATCTGTTCAGTTTGGCGCATCTAATTCTCTGTTTCTGTGTTTTCAGATTACCTCAAAAAAAAAAAAAAAAACGGGCAGGGCTTTTGCACCTGAAGCTGAGATAAGAGTCACAATGCTGCCTCATGATGGCTACAACACCACCATATCACCCTCTTCACGCTCTAGCTTTAACTTCTAATTAAGACATGACACCAGCAGGTTGGCTTCCCTTTAATCTGAGTAGCACAGAACAAACATTAAGCTGGTTAAAAAAGGTGCAGAAAAAAAAAAGAAGAAACATCTGGATAAGGTGTGTACAGTGAAAACACTTCTGTCGAAATATTTGCCTACGGAAAAATATTATTACACTAATAAATAAACAACACTCCCTCATAATCTGAACCTGACTCCAACTGCATTCTCATTACTTTGCTCTACGGGCAGCAGGAAAATTATTAACACAACAGCTGGACTGAGGCGGAGGGGCAGGAGAGCAGAGGACAGGAGGAAGGGGGAAGGGAGCTGATGAGTGAAAGAGACAGCAAGACAGACGCACACAAACAGGGGAAGAAAATAAGAGAGAGACAGCGATATTGACAGACATACAGAGAGCGAGAGAGAGAGAGAAGTAACTGTTATGAATAAAAACATGAGACGATTAAAGTGGTAGGAAAAAAAGAGCAAAATGTGGGTGATTGATTTACATGATTTTATATCACACTTCATCATTTCCCACACACTCACACAGCAAGAAGTCATGACACATCAGGAAGATATCGGAGAAAAAAAAAAAAAAAGAAAAAAAAAAAAGATGGACCAGGATCTGAATTTTGTTTTGGTTTCTTAGAACGGTACCGTTTTTTTTCCTTCTCATTTAATGCTCAGCATTTCCATTTCAGTTTTGCAAATGTGATTTCTAGTGGGATTACGTCTTACCTCAGCAGAAACGGGGATAATCTAATGCCTGGGAAACGTGTGGTTTATGTAGGAGGCAGGCCTGTCAATCAGAGCGCCATTAACCAGAACAGAATCACAGGGGTTTATGTTTTTTTTTTTTCCCCTATGTGCACGGCTCGCTCTTCTAACACGATCAGAGGCAGACGGGATCAAAGATGGCAGACACACAGGTTAGTCTGAGGGAGAAAAGAAAAGCACAGCTCACTGGCAAAACAACAACATGCAGCCACTGAGTGAAAAAATCATGTCATGACCAGTGATGAGAGTTATTCATTCAACACACACACACAGAAGAGAAGCTCATTCACACACACATCTACAGA
Source organism: Clarias batrachus (assembly GCA_003987875.1). Classification (NCBI taxonomy): domain Eukaryota; kingdom Metazoa; phylum Chordata; class Actinopteri; order Siluriformes; family Clariidae; genus Clarias; species Clarias batrachus. The sequence goes on from QMIH01000039.1 coordinate 558,520, forward strand.
AATGACACTCCACAAATGCTTCTATAATGCACCGGCTTGCTCTTTTGCTAGAGCCCTTATGTTTATGGGTAGATAGGAATAGATAGCACAATAGTTCTCCCAGTGCACTTGGAAAGCCAAAGACAGAGAAAGGCGAAAAAAAGATGCTAATATCAAGTGAATAGACTGCCAAGGTGAAAGAGTGCTTCACACAAAAAGTACATTCATGGAATTTTCTTTTTACATTCCCACACGATCACAACCAGTAAATTAGAGCTGCCTTGATATGGTAGACAATGATAGAAAATGACTGTCCTGATGGTGAATAATCCTAATTTCTGAAAATCCTCAACAAAACAGAGTTTCCGGTTAGAAAACAATGGAAAACAGCTCTGAGACAAAATTGAGTCCAGGATGTCCCTCGCAATTTAAAGATAACACTTATATTAGACATGCGAGATTAATTTCTTTAGATGTGATTATGTTTTTTGGCCATATGATGGCAGTGTGGGGAAAGGGGGCAGATTTAGTCAGGTGGGTTGGTATGCTTTACATTGTATATTTGTGTAAAGGTGTCAAAGACTGACTTTGTCAGACTTAAGAACAAATCGTACTTACAAACGTGCTCCTGAAACTGGACTCGTTCGTAAATAGGGGACTACCTCTATACCCCTCATTTAACATCAACAAAGTGTTATAACAAAGAGATATTTACTTTTCTGCAACCTGTTTGTGATTCAAAGTAGCTGAAATTGGATATGTCAAGAGTGATTTTTTTTAGCTACATGCAAAAGAAATGTAATAGCCCTTTCATTATTTGTAGATTTCATTACAAAATGCAGATTTTTCAAATGAGCTTTAAACTGAGAAAAACAGCTACAAATTTAAGATTGTTTTCACATGTGGACCTTGTAAAAATAAAACCATACTCCGTTCATGTAAAGTGGACCAAAAGCAGGCGCAAAAAAGAAAGGAACTCATTTTGTGTTCACACTGCAACTCGGCCCAGTTTCTGCTCACACTATACTATAGGTCCTGTGGAGCTCTCAGACATTGACTGCTTTGGATTATGGAGCAGTGGCCATGGTTAAGTCAGAATGTCATACCGGCACAGGCAAGACTGGCCTGTAAACAACTGCAAGTGAATGGATGTGAATGAAATACAAAGTGAACCTGTGAATACACTGGATAAAAAGCACACTACTACTTACAATTCTCAACTGACTTCAATGAACTATACGTACTTTAAAAGAAACTACTTTTCATAGTGACTACAGAATACTATACCTTGTATTTATAAGCTATAAATACATCTGCTATACATCTGCTATATATCTACGAAACTGATACACTTTCAAACATTACTTACACGTACATTCCATACTAGATGTGGCTGCGACTTCATTCGCATGGATTTCAAATGCACACTCATAAGCGTGTATTTTAAAAAAAAGTCGTCATTATAATCATCATCTGTTGAATTTTGAGATGAACGAATGATTTTTCAAAGGTCGATTTTTTTAATGATATTATGGTGTTTTCCATTAGAATTTCAAAGTAGAATATCTTCTCCCGTGGGCCGACTGCAATGAAACAAAGCATATGTTTTACCTCAAGCTCTGCTACATATACTTAAACAGTATTAAAAAATACCATTAAAATTTGAGTAGTTTTACGACTAACAGACAGACATAAAATCTAAAAACCATCTTGAGATCTATTACTCATCTCATGTGTGTCCCCCCAACCCCCCCGCCCCCAAAATAATTTATCTTCAAATGCACACACGCATAACTTGTACAAAACTTTAAAGTTTTATTATATGTAAGATAGATAGATATGAGAAACATTCTAAGTATTTATGAACCCAGGAAAATAAGCCAAACGTCAAAAAAGTTGACAAACGTCAAAAAAAATTACAACCGTCAAAAGTTTTTACAATTCCTCATGACCATGAATAATTTTCCACCACAGAATTAATTTAGTTCACGTAAGCCTAACACTGATGCACACTTCCTCTCTGGAGCGATTAGTAGTGCTTATAGTCTAAAGTAACTGTAGAAAAAATTGATGATTCAAAACATCATTGTACTTTTTAAATCGAGAAAAACCTTAGCTCCAAAGTTTGCTTTTATTTGTTTACAGTCCAGGCTTGCTTGCACCAATACGGCTGACGAGCTGAAGTATTTCTCAGTATTTCCCATTTCAAGAGCATGTGATATGTCCATGGAGAGCGTACAGGGCTAAAACACAATGACGAAACTTGGAGTTTGCCAAAATTGCTCTGATTTTTTTTTTTGTTTGAGGGTTGAAAGGGCCCGAGTCTGAAAAGACCATAAGATTTTAACAAGCCAGAGTTAAATATTTTCAACCAGCTATTTGTAGGCTGACCTTTTTTTTCTTTCTTTTTTTTTTTAAATGACCAGTTCCAAGGTCTTTGCGCTTGAATCTTTTCACTAGGCAACAGTAAAATAAAATGAGCTGCTAATTTGCAAGGTGTGCAAATCAAGAACTGTGCAAGAATTGAGTAAATCACAAATAAATATAATTCATGATTCATATTTCATCCTAAGTACCACAACTTTTTTTTTTCTTCATCCTGTATTATTTGAATAGTTTGTGAATAAACTGTATTTAAACTGTATTACTCAGCCCTAGTGTTAAACGTATCTAAATGCTGACTGCGACAAACAGCTGTGCGCTGGAACGCAGCTATATCACTATTATACAGTATGTAGGCTCTAACGTTTAGGAACGGCTGCCAGATATGGGGGGGGGTGTGAGGGGCACGGGGGAACAAAATAATTGCAAAGCCTCCGTAAAAGTTAGGAATGTGACAGGGGAATGCATTCCTCTACAACAGATCAATCACGGGTTTGGTATGCACACGATTCAGGCTTCCTCCACATGCAGCACCGTTTCCTTTCCTCGAAGAGAAGAGCTAAATATTTACTCCCATCCTCTGCCATCCGTGTCTGCACCATTCCAGCTGCACGGCCATAAATCAGTTTCCTTGAGAAGCATTTGTAGCCTAAGTGACCCTTAACCGGCTTTATATGCGTCATGGGAAGGAGAAATGTTTGCCACAAATTCAGGAACTGGGCTTTGGGAAAACGATCCACAACTACCTCCCAGCCACTCCAGCAGTTCTGATGCTTATACCGTAAGTATTACATGCTTCCTTTGCTAAACCTCCACTGTGTAAGAGAGTCGCGTGAATCATGCGCAGCACTGCCTTGTGTTTATTTAAAGTTTTACGATTTCACAAAAAGGGTTGTGCCATGTCTTTCACCACCACGTGGATTAATCTGATCAGACTCGACAAGGATTCCGGCCCCGTCCCAAACCACATTCTGATCACTAAATAAATTACACACACTACTGATGCTGCTTAGCATGGCTTAAAAGGATGAACGACTTCAACCTGCAAAGTCTTCTGAGAATAAGAACATCCCTGCAGGCATCAGTGTGACCTGTTAATTTTAACAGGAAGTTGTCAGTTAGTTAGCGCACCAACATTAGCTGTTTGGGTTTTCTTGTGTTCCCACAGTGCTATGTTTGTGAATCGCTGAACCAACAGCCATGCTTTATGCATCCATCTATTTCACCTTAAAAAGTACCCATTTCATAGTCTATATGGTTTATATTTATTTACAAATAGTTTCAACAGATGTTTACAGATATTTATACACATGTTTACTCAAAGGTTTTTGCACTTACCATTATTACAACTGTTGTATTTTATTTATGGTATACTATTGGATTTTGCACTGATTTTTTTTGTTTGTTTTTTAACAACTACTACCTTAAATGTATTTTTTTTATTGAAATCAGTGTTCATTATACAGGATCAACAGTACAGATCTAGAGAACCAACATCTAACATTACCACACTAGCTAAAACCCAAAACCATGGCTTTGATGGGCTTTGCTCAGTTATAGTCAGTACACCGCTCATGCACTGATCACTATGAGAGATCTGACTCAAAACGGTTTCAAGAGAAAAAAGTTCTCCTGTTGTGAAACCTATGGAAATCCTGGGGGATTTAATATTCGGTTTTACTACTTTAAGACACAATGTGGGCAACTATTCAATGATTATATCTGGAGCCATTCCAGTCAAAAGTTTGGACACGCCCTCTAACTCCCCGGTCTTTCCTGATTTTTATTCCTTTCTATATTGTAAAGGCGTACATGTAATAATCTCCTTTAAACAGTTGATATTGAGATGTGTCCGCCACTAATGCTCTGTACAGCCTTCATAACGGCTCTAATCTGAGATGCTGATTGTTAATTGTTGGTTTTTGAGGTTGGTAACTCTAAATGAATCTGCTCCTCTGCAGCAGAAGTCAATTTTGGTCTTGATTTCCTGGGATGGCCTTCATTAAAACCAGTTTCATCATGTGCTTGAAGGGTTTTGCAAATGCTCTTGACAGTACTGTTCTTGCAAAAACTATTCCAGAACAGCTTCATGTCTTAAAATAACAACTGACTGTTGTTTCTTAATTATCTAAATCCATAGGTGTTATGGATAGTTTGGGGGGAAAAAATCTGTACTGTTCTAGACTGAAAGAAAATAAACCCAAACGGTGTGTCCAAACTTTTTCTCTGGTACCGTAGCTCCGACAGGATCGTCAGACCGACTCTCAGAAGATCAGGAGCGTTAAATATTTTAGGTGTACTGTTTATCTTCTCGTTGAAAAGTGCCTATTTATTTAGAAATAGGTCATAATCCTAGATGTGAAATGCCTGAATTATTTTAGCCACAGTCTACTGGCTTAGAATTTTTTTCTCTTTGCTTATGTTCTTGAAATCAAACTTCAAAATTTATATTTACAGCAAACAGCAGATGCCGTTCAAAACCTTCACCTTTATCCCTGGCCTACTTGTGAGTTCATGTACGCTTGGACATTTGTTACTCATAACGCTGTACATTCAACAATTTCCAGTCTATTGTTTATTATCTAAAACGTCTTTTAGAGAGAAATGTAGCGAACGCTTGATTTAAATAAATAAATAAATAAATAAAAGGTATTAATTGCCGAAAACCGTGGTGGAGAAACTGACAGAAGACGACCCTGGTTAACAGTTAAAGGTCAGTGACATTTACAGGAGAGTCACGCAACCAAAATAAAACTATGCAGCACACCTATATTCAGGACTGTAATTGATATTTAGCGCTGTAAATTATGACTCTCCTGATGTTAAAGTTATAAAGTGCATGAATTTGGTGAAGTATCCAAAAATGAAGAATAAAGAGGACTGAAAGAATGTGCTTTCATCAATTTAAAAAAGTAAAATAATATAAATAAATAAAATAAATAAATAAATACTGCAGCATTTTTTTTTATAAAAGCCTGAAGTTGCTATGATGTCAGTCAGTTGTGTATAATTTGATCCATTAGTGTTATATTTCATTCTTATGTATACTTGAAATATGAAGGGAAAAAAGTGAATTAATATATTCGCCGTTTCCACTGCAGCGTTTCCCGCTGCTGAAAAAAAGGTTCATTTAACTAAACAAAGCAAGTAAGGCACAATCGCAGCATCTTCACAAGCTGCCTAAATTTAATAATAAGATAATCCCAGGACATAAATCATTAATTATTACTTCTTTCCGTGCCAGGAAAAAAAAAAGCGAGGAGGGATGTTTATGAGCTACACCGCAGCCTGTAGATGAAGATTCTTCGGCAGTCTAACATCTGCCACCAGCAACCGTCTTTACTCTCACCCGCTGGGGTCGGAATTACAACTCACCTAGGGGAGGTTCTCGTTTCCATCTGTCTCTCACCATCACTTTCAGTCTTCCTATTCTCAAGCTACACGGCCAGACGAGCAATGTTTTTATATCTCTGTTTAATAATCTCCTTTTGAACTTTTTTTTTAATGGATTTTCCTGTCAAACTACACCAGGTGAGAAAACTGAAGGCTGATCGCGAGTCAGGTCAGAGCTTAAAACCTTTCTAAAACCTTCCTAGCTTGGAGGAGGCTCATCAGGATTCGAGAGCACTTGACTGAAGTAGTGCAGTGATGGGAAAAAGAAAAAAAAAAGCACATGAGACACAGCTGAGAGAAAGATACAAGAGACAAGGTCACAAAAAAAAAAAGAGTGATGGGACAATGTTGGAGAGTGGAGGATGGTGTATAGGCAAATAGTGGATGTGGAACAGTCAAAAACGAATAAAAATCTAAGAGACAGGAAAGATGAAACCTTTAACTAGAAGTACACTAGATTAGATCATATTCAGTCATCCTGAATTACACTAGGTGCTCCTCCCCAGAACAACGTGGTTCGGCGACAAACACAAAGATCTATCTGAGAGATCTATCTGAGATTCTCAAAACAGACACAAGTAAGGAAAAATTTATCCTTGGATTCGTTCCGGAAGCATACATGTATATATAATCACTCACACAAAACAAAATATAGAGTAAAAATTAAATAAATTAACCTGCACTTTTACTTTTGAAATTAACCATTGCAAGTGTGAGGGAGAGCTGAGGAAGGGTCAGTTATTGTGTAGGACGACTTTCACACACACACACAAACACACAACTAATGGAACCATTGGTCTCTGACAGTCTCTCTCTGTCGGATCATCTTTTTATGTGACTGACAAGGAACCTCTCCAACGACACTGGCTTTTAGATTGGGGGCGATTAACCACAATCCCACAGCACGAAGGAAGAACCATTGGCTCAGTTGATCACGTGTCCCTCGGCAGACAAAGCGTATACGTACCACTGGTATTTCAGGACCTCGCTCATTTATCAAGTTAAAATTTATGTTAAGAAGTTTTGCTCGTCTTGCAAAACGCTCGTAGTCCAAGTTACTCGGCTTGATGGTTTTACTGTACTTAAAACATGAATAACAATTATTTGTAACAAAACCTTCCACCTAATTTTAGGTTAAAATATGTGTCACCAGTCTTTCTCTCACTCTCTCTTCAAGAGTGGAAGGATGCATGACGCATGAAAAAAAATCATACATTATTGGTTATTAATAAAGAAATAAGCAAACTTTCACTTTCCCAATAAAATGACTTTTAAATTAAAAGTGATAAAACACTGTAAATGTCGCTTCTATACTGTTGTGTTGTGTAGATCTCAGGGAGGGTTACTACCATCAAAGGACACAGAGAGGAAAGAATGTCCTCCCCCTGCAGAAGCGCAGAACCATGCGAGACGGTCAGCCACGAACTCCAACAGTTCTGCTGCAAGTGTATTAAATTCACCCGGGCTAATAACTTCATCAAACAGAGCAGCCTGTGGCCCTGAAAACGTACAACCTGCCTCCGTGAAAAACATTTCAAGCAAACGAGCCGGCGCAGCCTTCTGACAGATAAACACAAGCAGGAGGAGGATTTATAGGACTGTAGTCATGGACAGTGGACAGGACAGAGACACACACACACAAACACAAGACTAAGTCATTCTAAACACTGCACATGCTCTGATCAAGCTCTATTACTGGAAACCAATCTGAGATTAATGTTATTAATAAACAGTTTGTTGTATCAGGTTTTAAAAAAGAGAGATAAATAAAAAAATGTAGAGATTGTTTTGGAATCTTTCATAGGACTAATCTCTGTTTTAATGAAAATAAATGGCCAAAAAAATTAACCATTTCAATTTAAGGCAAATGCAGAAATGGATCGCTTCTTTAAATTTTTCATTATTTAGCCAGCAATATCCCATTACTAAATCAGCAACCAGTAAACATATTTGCTTGAACAACTATAATTATGGTGAAGAAAAAAAAAATCTAATAAAACTTATAATAATAATAATAATAATATGCATTTGTTTTATTTGCCAAGTCTTCATGTGAATCTTTTACCAAGGGGTACTAAATCTGGTATTGCCAATTAATTTAAAACCCATTAGAGATCCCTCTCTTTTTAAACATCAATAAAAACAGCTTTAAACACAGGCCAACAAAGGTCACTAAATGATCTAGTGGTAGTCGAGCTGATTAGACTCGCAGTATACTGTAATCTCGATGTTACGATGTTCACCCAGGAGACTCAATCAGTGATAAAATGCCTCCAGGATTATAAAGCATGTCCGAACTCTTTGACTTAATACGGCTCCTAGGCAACAAAAGCTGCCAGACCGGGACAGGATCGGTCTTAGGATCTCTTTGAGTGCTTGAAAGTTCTCTGCTTTTCCCTCCATGTCGGTGTTCAAGGAAAGACGGAACAAACGGGAGAATGTTTCAGCATGTCCGGACAAGCTAATACTGCAACACTGCCACATGGCACAGAAAGAAAAAAAGAGAAAAAAAAAAGCATTTAAAAAACAGACCTTATCTAGAGCTCATAATGAAGCCAGGGATGTGTGATCAATGTGAGGTCTGCAGGCTACAAACACAGGAAATCTTCATCCAGCACAAGAAAATGCAGCAGTGTGTTATAGTTAAAGCTCAAAGCAGCTGTAAAGGTGAAGAAACAATTAAGAAGAATTAAGAGTGAATTAAAAATGTAAAAAATTTTTTTTTTAAAGATTATGAAAATATTAACTTGTTTGTATTTAGATCTCATTTTGATCAGCTTAAAGAAATGTTCAAGCCTACTGGATTTTATTACATGTGTTTATTATGTGTGTGAACACAAGCATATTGCACCCAGGAACACTGAACTGCGTCTGGGCCCGCTCAACATACAGTAGATGTGCACCCAGGTACGGTTTGCAACAGGTGTGAAAGCTAACTGTATAAAACAGGGAAGGGGATATTACTAATGTAAAGCTGGCTGGAAGGGCAAATCACACTCATTACTCATTCTTCCGAGTATACTTTATCCGAGTTCATTATGATGAGTATGAACAGAAGCGTACTGGACTCGAGAACCGTGCCCGAATCTGTTGGAGAAGGTGGTCTCGAGCACGGTACGTAGCCAACCTTTATGTCCACAAAGTCGTCATCATTGCTGTCAATCTCAGCCTTTCATACACAGCCATAACTGATAAAGTAGAAAAGCACGCAAGAGCTGCATCCTTGACATTTTCTTCAAAATATCAATAACATTAAGCATTGCGCAAAGGTTAACATCTTTTGTGCTTTCTTCTCTGTGTGTTTAATAGTATATCATTGTAAAGGCTGCCACCTGCTATATTGGAGATTGACTGAATAATAATAATCCAAATGCTGTCCAGCGGGTGGGGTGGGAAAGGAAAAGCAATCGTTCGTAGGCGCCGTACAAATCAATCGTGTCTAGTGAGAATAGATTCTGAATCAAAACCGGACACATCAATTCAATTACTTGAGTTGATCAATAAAAGATTTATTACATTGCATAATCAATTAAACTGCATAGCCCTAATTTGATTTTTAGCTGCTATGAGTACCTTAATACATTACAAATCGTCTGCATTCCACCGTCAGATTATTATAAACATTCGTTACCAGTCCATGAGATTAAGCACTCAGTAGGTTCAGTTTAAAATGGGTATTTATTTTAGTGGAGTTGTTTTTCAAGCTACCGCCTTAAAATGAAACACACACATACACAAACACACACACAAAGGCATGAGAGTGACATTACATACCGGAGATTTTCTACCATTAGGTTTTGTTGTGAGCAAACACACAACACAACAAAAAACATAATAAGTATGACTCACTCAGCATGTGTGTCAAACAGTTAATCTGTAAAGGCAACTAAAAAGGGGGAGGAAAAAAAAAAAAACATCCCTGTATACTGTAGTTTAAATCAGCAAATAAATAACGGCGTTCCTTTCCTGTGAGTGACCCCCGCGATGGTGTCGGGTCGTTGAGGCAGATAATGTCTGAACACGGAGGCGTAACCGGCAAAAAGGCTACTGGAGTGGCTCTTTAACAGATCATGATGCTGCTGTACACTCTCTCAGCACAAAAATACAAAGATGGTGTAAAGAATTTTGACTAGTAACAGAATACAGGACAATTTATATGTTGTATTCTTGGAGGTTTTTTTTATTTTAAATAACGACTTCAATTAGACGTTAGATCATTCAAGAATAAAGTTTCTCACAACTAAAAGCTTGTATCTTGTTGCACATCATGTCCCACCTTTCCTGAGGTCTCTACAGACGCCACTACAGTCACATGTTTCAGCAAAGATGATGACAATTATGTAGGGTAACATGTTCAGGAATGGAGTGGACGTTAAGCTTGAAGACCACTAATGCGCACTACTAATTTCTCTGACCAATACAGGGCAAGACTGTCTTTTGGGACGTGAACCAGGAAGCCAACATCGACTGCATAACTTAAAAAAAATTAAATTAAATTTAAATAATTTTTTTAAAAAGACAGCAGATGGAGACATGTCTCTCCAGCAACTGAGGGACCATCTTCATGAGATCCCTGTTCTGTAGTCTCCGTAGTGTTTGTCCTCTGCGATTTACTCCCCAGACTGAAAATCAACTCTCACTTAGGGCTAGCAGAGGACTAGTAGAGTTTATTCGTGATGTGCAGACGGAAGCGAATGGGCGACGATCTGATAATTTTTCAAAATAAAAACACTTATGAAAATAAAATAATATATAAATTTTTCATTGTCATTCACCAAATCATCCACAGCCTGGTGGTCGGGAACCACTGCTCTAGAGGATAAATCAATGTTGCACAAATCCACATCTGTCATCTTGTAATGCAGAGCTCGAAAGGCAAGACAAACTGACCTTGTGTTGAGAAGTGTTCATGTGCAATAAGTGAAATTCTGATTCCAACCTGATAAAGATCTTAAGCGCAGACGATCAATCCTGTACGGCGAACATTGCCTGCTGCCACAATGACGGATATAAGAATAAACATCAATTTAACTGAGAATCATTACTGAGAATACAGACAAAAGACATTAAACCTTGTTATACAAACACACTATTAAAAGAGAATGCATTACCTGGTGCTTGGTACAAACTATAGACAAAATAAATAAGAAATACAACTTGTATTACATTTGAAAAAAATTAAATAAAGTCCAGCCTGATGACAATCGCAAGGCAGCATTCACATCTCGAGCTCTCCTTGTTATGACATGAAAAATTAATCCTAAGATTAATTTTTCCATGAGTGGTTTCAGAACTCATTCAAGACTCGAACATCAGATAGTAAATGTGGTCGCTCGTGCTCGACAGACAGGGACCTTTTCGTTACCAGATATCGGTTAAGGTCTAGCAGTCAGTCCATGTATAACCATCGCTCTTACTCTTCTTAGAGTAATAACAGATTTATCTGACTAGATTCTCTTTTTTTCTTTTTTTTAAGAAATATACAAAATTCCTCCAGTGCTTGCAGTATCTGTTATCATTGTGCATTCAGTGGAACAAGAACATTAATCACAGACTAATATGAAGAGGGATACTCTGGCACATCAGAAACAGGAGTTATGAACGCATTTGGTTTTAACACATCATTGTAAAAAGCAGCTTTTAAAAACAAAACGACGCTCAGTAGCACAAACCCTTTTACTCCAACATCACTGACCCGCTTATTAATCCTTTAGCACTTAACAAGTAATCACATCTTAATTGTTTTGATTTTTGCTTTACTGAATTAATTAAAAATCATCCTGTACTGTCTGAGAGTTTAACTAAAATTATTTTTTTTTAATTTTAAACACTGGAGACACAGAGCACGTTGCCCTTTTCTCCTTCCGGTGTACAAGACAAACTGCAGACAAAAGAAACTTCAAGAGGAAAAGTAAAGATAACTAGACAACAATTTCCAAACTTAAGCTAGCTAACGATATGGTATATTTATTCAGTTGTTTAAAAAAATTTAATGATTCAACCTAATTAAAAATATAACTTGTTTACTTCACAAACTGGAAAAATACAAAACGGTGCAATGTTATAAGCCCTATTTGGACAGGATTCAATGTACACATACTCCTGGGATGATTTCCTATTTTACCCTGGGATTATTTTGCTATCTGTGTCAGCCACGTCGGTGTCTTTCTCGGTCATGCTTTGAGAAAATTGCTGGCTGAAATTTCTATCATTTTTCACCAAACTCAGTGGATCATTCTAGCACCATACAAATGGAGATGTCCACAATGTTCTTTAAAAATGAAGCTTGAGAAAAAGATATTAGCCTGCTGCTGCTTGGCTCAACAGATATTCAACTTTCTTCGCATCACGAAACATAATAAATGTTTCTCTTTTGACTTTGTGATTATTATTTAAATACATTTTATTTTATTCTATTTTTTCTTTAATTTTTTTTGCTACAACATTGGTTCACCTCAAGCTGGGGGGAAAGAACAAAACAAAAAAATAAAGTGATGTTTCTTCTGTACTCCAGTGCCTCTCCACCATGTTGTTGCCATGTTATGAATAAATTCTGCATGAAATAGAAGCATGTGATACAAACATCAGGATTTGAAGAAAATACAACCTGCTAGTGTTGTAATTTTTATTGCTATCTGAGTGCGAGAGTTCTATTAATGAGGAGGAAAATTATTACAGGTGTTCCCTAATGCAATCCAAATAAGACTCGGTGAGTGAGGCACGATGCTGCAGAAATCTCATTCCATATCATCAAATGTTTTATTCTTCTTGTATCACAATAATTCGCCAAAGAATTGATATATTAGATAGATAGACAGACAGGCAGACAATGTTTTTAACTGGTCAGTTATATGATTTTGTGGCACAATCAAAGAGACAAAGGCCACTTTTTTTCTCACTGAAAGTTCACACGATGAAGGAACAGCAGTTCATGCGACATAAGACTGGAAACTCCTTGCACAAATGTTACATCCATCATTATGTAAAGTATCCTGAGTGCAAGCTATTTCAATAGACAGAATAACACATTTGAAAAAGCATATAACTATATTACCACACCATAATATATTATACGTCTATACCATAAACCTGAGACTTGCATTATAGGCAGAATGACTGTCAAAGCCTGCTGTTAAAGAAACTTGACCAGTCAGATTAGAAAAATTCAACAGTACTGTGGTATAATAACGTGAAAGAAAAGGACTCTTTTGATGTAAAATGATTTTTTTTTTAAAGAAAAAAGAAAAAAACAAACCTGCTGAGCAATCCTTGCCTTTATTAGTTTTCAACATGCAGCCCTAGTACATCCAGTTCGGTAGATAAAGCTCTCCGAGGTTTGTTGCAAAAGAAGACAATCCCTCAGCGACAGACCCACACCAGCATGAGAATCAAGCAATAACAATAACCTGTATTGACTTTACAGCCTTCCAGTCATGCAAACAACTTTGAGCTCACCTGTGACTCTGACTGCTTACAGCAGCGGGGCATAAAATCAGATCTACCGCAGAGCCACAAAGCCAGAACTACCTCAATATCATTTCGATGATAATTGGATACACACCCACAAGTCAGTCTGCTGCTCCAAAAACGCTAGACTCATTCAGTGAGGCCTGGGGGCATAGAGCCAAAAAGAAACAGGCGAGGAGATGAATGAGAGCAGGGAGGGGAAAAAAAAAGGAAAAAAAAAAAGTCTGAGACTCTGAAAACTCTTTGAGAAAAGAAAAATGAATAAAAGAGGGAGATAATCAGAATGAGAGCTTAACCGAGACAAATGTTTAAAAGATGATGTGAAAGATTAAATTAAAATGAAAGAAGAATATGAACACCCTGTGTTGGGACGGTCTTACGCCATCGAGGCTTTACTGCATCTCTACAGAAAGATATTTTGGTGCTGTTGATCCAAAATCTCTAAGAAGTATTCAACCGGGTTGAGATTTGATAACTGAAGACCACTGCATATGATTGACATCATTTTCATCCTCACCAGACGTAGTTCAGTGAGCCCTCATGCCATGCACATGGGGGAAGGGGTATACGATAACTCAGGAAAACACCTCAGCAGCAGGATAGGAATATTTTACTGTGGTACACAGGAGTGCAAAGAACTTTCCTTTTTTTTACTGACTTTTCTCCACACCAGTAAAATGCCTACACAGCAGAACGGAGCCAACAGTTACAGATGTACCATATGGCCAAAGGTATAACAATTAACCAGCGCACCTATGCATAGGGACCTGACTTCAGATCAAACCTGGTGAACAGCTTGGGGATGAACTAGAATGCTGACTGCACACCGGGTCTCTTCACATGACATCAGTTATATAGGAAGTCCCGACTTACAAACAAGTTCCCTTCAGGGAGCACGTTCGTAAGTTGGCTTTGTTCACAAGTCTGACAACGTGAGTCTTTGGCACAAATATACAATGTAAAGCAAAATGCACAGGTTTGGTGTTTTGGTTCCGGTAGATCTGCGGTAGGCCAAACACATGATGACTTATTAGCCAATCATGTGGCAGCAGGTCAGGAAGCATCACACAGATACAGATCAGGTCTTCAGAATTGAAAGGAAAAAAAAGAAGGAGGGGGAAAAAAAAGAGGTCTCGGTCATTTCGAGCTGGTCATGTTTGTTGGTACCAGATGAGCTGGTTTGAGTATTTTAACAACTGCTGATCGCATTGTTGTTTCAAACAAAATGGTCTCTCTAGATTTTATTCAGGATCCAGAGTCAGTTGTGTGAACAGAAACACCTTGTTAAATAGAGATTGGTTTGAGCTGACAGAACTGCGACAGCAACTCAAATGGGCGACAACAGCAGAAGAAGCCAGGTTTCATTTTGTCAACCAGGAACGATCTGCAAAAGCAGGGCCGGCAGTGTGCACAGGCTCAGTGAAACTGTACAGGTTTCATGAACAGGACAGCGAGTTGTTTTAAAGTGGCCTTCCCTGTCACTAGAACTGAATCCAACAGAACACCTTTGAGATGTGACAGAACAGGAGACTCTGAGCATTAAAATACACCTGAAAAATCTGCAGGAAGTGTTCAGTGAGTCAACATCAACATCAGCATTGTGTTTAAAGTGAAGCAGTATATGCATTACAATATGTATGTACTACACGTTACAGAATATAGAATGTGACATTGCACTAAAAAGCTTTACTTCAACACACAAATTAGTCATCAAATAAGCAGAAACTTTCTTCGAATTGCTTGTGTCATAAAATCCCAACCAGTCTTTGATCCTACACATATGGCCGGGGGACAATGAGGCTCCTATTACTGAAATATGACCGGCAAGCTTAGAGTGTTGAGCACGCAGTCAGTGTTAATCCTATACTGCTTATGCAGATACAGACAGAAATGCTATTTTGCCTCCTGGAAAAAAAAGGCAGCATGATGGCAATAGTCTAGTTAGGAAAAAAAGAGGCTTACTCAGTCGATTTGTACAGCACTGCGCTCACAGGAGCTGGAAGCTTTCAGCGGAGTGACACATAAAGCTGAAATATGTATGGATTCTACATTCCTATATTACACTCTAGCGTGTAGCTCCATATGCAATGCAGACAAAGATAATGCTGTTGTTATTTCCACCATAGTCGCATTATAAAGGGCGCAGATGCAGGGTTCACAGAAGACATGTGTATCTTGACACACTAATAACCCACACAGACAGACAGACACACACAGAGACAGACACACACACACACACACACACACACGCACACACACACACACACACAGACAGACACACACACAGACAGACACACACACACACAGACAGACAGACACACACACACACACACAGACAGACACACACACAGACAGACACACACACAGACAGACACACACACAGACAGACACACACACAGACAGACACACACACAGACAGACACACACACAGACAGACACACACACAGACAGACACACACACAGACAGACACACACACAGACAGACACACACACAGACAGACACACACACAGACAGACACACACACAGACAGACACACACACACAGACAGACACACACACACAGACAGACACACACACACAGACAGACACACACACACAGACAGACACACACACACAGACAGACACACACACACAGACAGACACACACACACAGACAGACACACACACACAGACAGACACACACACACAGACAGACACACACACACAGACAGACACACACACACAGACAGACACACACACACAGACAGACACACACACACAGACAGACACACACACACAGACAGACACACACACACAGACACACACACAGACACACACACACACACACAGACACACACACAGACAGACACACACACACAGACACACGGTTTAAAAGACCAAAAAAAAAGAAAGAAAAAACACATTGCAGTTCTGATGTTTGCACTAAGATGCTGCAACTAGCACAGAAACAACTAAGCAGGCAAGAAGACTTACAGATTACATACCAGATTAGTGCGGAACCCCAAAACAAAACCCTTCAGAGATTAGCCAAATCTGTGTGAACGCCGCAGTTGAGAGGATCTGTTAGAAGCTGAAGAGTCTCCATTGTGACACCAGCATCCTGTAAACATGAAAAAAACAAAGTCCACTGAATTAACTTCAGAAGCCGAAACATGCAGACACAACTTCATAAAACTTCATGAGGGCAAGTTATCGGTGTGTATGTGTGTGTTTTAGGTAACAAATACAATTCAATCTATCATCCAAAGACATGACATTTTCTCTAATGCAATTCTGAAAAATATCTTGGGTATTTCCTAAGGGTAAAACTTTTATATCTTTTATAAATGTACTTTAACCACAAGCAAAGTTTGAGAGTTTCTTCTTTAAAAGTTAGACTTCATTTTGGACTCAATTTAAAGTCCACTGACGGACATCTTATTTACTGTACCTCGACATTTAATCAATTTTTTTTTTACACAAATATTAATATTATCTGTTATTTGCACAAGGACTCTCTCTCCTCTCTGCTACTCTCAAAAATGTTTATCCATTGTGCCATTAAATTGCATTACCTCTAGCCATGATCTGAGTACATCACAGTTTATTATTGCATTGTGTCGTTGCTGCTCCTGGTTGCACATTTGCACGTGCATTGTATCTTGTCTTGTGGTGTATTTTGCATTGTAAAGAGTTTTGGACTTTTTTTTTGTCTTTTGTCTAATACTTTAGAATAGTTTTTGGATAAATTTATGGTGCAAATTTGGTTTGTCTTAAGTAGTTAGTTTCTGTTAATTTATGTTACATGTACGTAGCACCTTGGTCCTGGAGGAACGCCATCTCGCTGTGTATTGAACTAGTGTATATGGTTGAAATGACAATAAAAGCCTACTTGACTTGACTATCAAATCTGTAGGTTTCTGCTCTGTAGATGATCTGAAGAATTTGTTTAATTCAAAATCAGAAATAAGTCCTCAAATTTAATCATCAGCTATCAGTCTGACTAATCCCCAAGCTAAAAGTCACTCGCGACATTTAAACAAGTCTCTTCATCATCTCCTCACACACATGGTCTCTGTTCACATTCCTGATTAATTAATTGAATTAAAAAAATTAAAAAGTCTGTTTTTAACTGATTAGGCTTATTTCCATTTCACTGTGGCATTTCGACAATTTAAATCATTCGCTGCATGAAAAATGCACACTTGGCTAGCAAGGATTAAAAACACTTTAGGCTGACTGATCGTATTAGCCGTGCATCAACTACACCGGCTCTGCACTAAACTTCGTTAAATCAAAGTCAAAGCTACATAAATATGCACATATGTAGGTTTTCTTGTAATAAATGTGTAAAATTACTGTGGTTTCTTTTTTTTCATATTTTTCTTTGGTCTTTCTGCAGAATGTGGCCGCGTCTAACAGGTTTGCTATGAGAAATGACTATTAGCACTAAATTTAATCACCCAGAACAAGTATACGGCCGTGTCCCTCTTCTAAAACATCCCTTTATCGTTTTGTGATTTGCGAACTGTTTAATATCTTAGGAGTGATCACTGTTATGCACGCAATGAGACGTAATACGGCAAGAAGCAGCAATCGGATATCTTCTCTCAATGTGGGTCGACAAACTGCACGGAAAATCATGGGCATGTATCCAGAGAGAGGACTAGAGTTTATCGAAAGCCTGTATAATTCTGCATGTAATTTTTACAGAGGAGGACGGAGAAAGATAACGATACTGTAGATCTGGAAGGAAATAATCATAGAGTAGAAGTAAATTAGCTCAGGACACAATGTTAATGTAAGCCAGTGTAGACAGGGCTAAAAAATAAAACTGTAGGAATGGGAAGCAGCCAATTCGATATCACGAAACGTAGACGTTGATTCGATTTAATAACTGTAACGATACAGAAGAACCTCAGATTGCGAGTAACCCAGTTTGCAAGCGTTCCGCTCGGCGAGAAACGAGCATGGCTTCATATACGAGCACAAAGTATCATGTGGCATGTACGTGCTTCTTGTTTTGCCGCCGAGGGTCACGTAAATCACAAATGAATCAATGGTTATTCTCTCGCGCGCGCTGTGGAACTGTCGGTAATCGTTTCCCACGCTCAGTCTCAGTAAGCACGCGTCACTCGTGTAGTTAACATCCATGTGCGCGAGTACTGTTTACTCCAACACTGACCATGTGTATGTGCGTGGAAAACATTTTTTATTTTGTGTTTGTATGTGGTTGTAGGACGACTTTCTCACACACCCGAACAAGGGTGAGTCTCTATTCGGTAAATTGGTGCGTGCATGTGAAAGGCATCCTACACAGCTGCCCCCTCCCACCATTTCTCCTCCTCTCCTCTCTATCATCTTAATCACTACAGCCACAATTCTTTTCAAAGTGAAAATGCAGGCTAATTTTTTATTTTTACTTTATATTTTGTATTATTTTTAGATATTTATATTATTGGGTTGTCGAACAAACCATCAGAGTTTCCATTATTTCATATGTGGGAAATTCACTTTGATATACGAGTGTTTTGATATACAAGCACGCTTCTGGAACAAATTATGCTCGCAATCCAAGGTTCCACTGTTCTTTAATGCATTGTTTGTAATGACGCATGTTCAATTCAGTTGTGAAGCTGTTGAATAAAGCTAAAGCATAATACTTTTTTTTAGCTTGAAAGTACAAATCAGGATATTCATAAAAACGTTTATAAAGACCTTACAGTATCGCAATAGTGATAAGTGAATAATATTGTCGACAATGCCAATCATTTTTTTTTCCTTTTCAAGTGTTTATGTGAACGAAATTATATTGTAGCAACCCAGAAAAAAATGTACATAAACCGTAGATGATTTCCTTCCCTAAAAGTTTATTGCCAAATAAATGCTCGTTATTAAATTAATGTTAAAAATAAAAGTCTCCACGCATGTTGGAGCCCCGCCTCCGCACCTAGCACTCCATTCACATGCAAGATTTATGTAAACGAGTCTATTCAGATGTAAGTAAATGCTAATTACTGTGTTGTTTGGGGGAGTGATGTGCTGATGCATGCCCGTGTCCAATAGAACAAGAAAGGTTTGAATGAAGAAAAACATTTTTAATTTTTGTTGTCACGTAAATATTCTTAGAAGCACAAAATTTTCCATGAGAAAATCCACACAAAGTGCTTCAGTTTAACAGAAAAACGCATAATAATTACTGATCACTAAAAGCTGTATCGGCCGATACCGATCACCGAATACAGGGAAAAGCCTGATCATGTAGCATTATGTATTAAACTATATCTAACAACAATGTAAATTAAGTATTGAAACTGAATTGACAACTGTATTTATTGACAAGCATTATGTGCAACATGTCAACCTAAAACATAGCAGCGTGTGCTTGGTTAGTAATTAGGAATAGCTTAGAGCTTGACAAATACAACTTTCCTGTAGACTGTATAAAATTAAATTAAATAACAGGCAAGTAGGACGAGTTGCTGAAAGTTCTGCAAGCATCCGCGATGACCGCCAAAAAACTAAACATGTTTTTTTTCTTAAACGTGTGTAATTTTTCATGTTTAAAAACATGTTTAATATTAAATAAATATTAAATAATAAATAAAAAAAATTACATTTCCGCGTGGAAAGATGGAAACGTAATGACAGCGCCAAAACTCGTGGTGAATCATGACGAACTGTACTTACGGCTACGGAGCAAAACCGCGTAGGTGAGAGAGGGGAATTACCGACAGCTGAGTGAGTGATGGCGCGCGAGTTGCTGAGCTCTCGCACTCTCTTAGCGCGAGCCAACTTTGAAAACTGCTCGTGTTCCTTTTTCACACACGTAGATTTGCCAGACCGGTGAAGCGCACAAAAAACAGTCCCGCGAGTTTTGTCTCCTCTAAAACTTCCCAAAGCAATTATCGAGCGATTATGATCGGCGACTGATCAATCGGAGCACCCATAATAATCATCATGCTTCTTTGCTGTTTGTGTCCAGCGTTGAATGATTGACCATGAACGTCTACAATGATGAAATAAGGCTGCTCACATCGCACATGCTTTCACTTTTAAAAAATGCAGTGTTTATTCAGCAAGTATATATTTGTGTTCTGTTGTTTTTCGGGGGTATTAATTTTACATTTTGTATGCTTTGCAAAATTTGCTCCCTTTGTGGGTTGTGTACATTATGACTGAAATTATGACGTTATGACAAAGCTGCTCGTATCGGCTCATATCGGCAGCATTTTGATCAAAGGAGAGATGAAAAGTACAAAGTGAAGGTGTGTACCAAAAACAGCAGCTTTATTTAATACATAAAATACTCAGATCACAAACAACAGAGCACAATGCATGTCTGTGTGGCTGAAATGTGCTTGTGAATGAGCCTTATAGTGAATATAAATTGTCCGCGTGAGCCCGCGCCGATAGAGATTTTTTTTTAAATGCCGTTTCTCTTCACATAATCCCCCAGAACTACAACAAACGGATTTATACTCACTAAATAAGCGCTGCCTTTGAGTCGCTGCGCAAAACGTGCGCCGATTTCAGCTGCTTTATTTCAGTCATAATATTCTAACATTTTTGCAGTGTAGTTTTTGTGTGTGTGTGTGTGTGTGTGCATAAGAATTGTATTTCAATTATGGCTTAGAAACCATGCTTTATTTTTGTTTATCTCAGAAGAAGTCCTGTGTTTGTGTGAGGAATCTGAGTGTTTAAGTGTGAACCGCTGAGACAATAGGAGTCCTGGTGAAAATTGATGTTACCTGATCCAGGTGTGAATGGGTCTTACATATTCATGAAAAGTCATAGATTATTCAGTCAAACAGTGGCTCTGCTGAAAAAAGTTAGGCACAACAGTCACTTTAGCCCAAATAAAAGGTCTTCCTGACTGTTATAATTTAGTTGTTTTGCTATGGACACACACCCAACACTTTCATGTGTTCAAAACAATCTTTTTTTGTTTATTCTCCCTTTTCACAGCTTTTCTGTTAGAGTTTGAAATTGTACTTTTGTGTGTGCAATTTGACACAAGTTTAAAAGTTGCACATGATTGACATATTTACATCAGCCACATTATGAAAACCCAGTTTGTTTTCTACATAAATAAGGGAAAATGTATTATCTACTATATATATAAAGATTTTAAATTTACACAAATTTAAGAAGAGCATTCAATCACTGCGGGTCTATAGAAAGGCCTCATACCCCTAAAGGTTAATCCTATTAATTGTGATGTCATCGTATCAGGTGGTGACTGGTAATTCCCATTCCTAGTTTTTCTCACTTAAAAACTAAAGACAGCTTTTAACATGCATTCTTCAAGACTGATTAGCGCTTATGAGCGCCGGTGTAAGAGTATGCTTCAAGACTTTTGTTTCACTCATTTTGGAGAATTTTTTTAAAAAATTTGCACAAAGTTTGATAATGTAACACTGTAAAAACGCGTTTCTGCTACACCACTCAGAACAGAATCAGTTACGTCCAAGGTGACAGAACATGACCGACCATGTTGAAAAACATCCAATTCTGGTCACTTGCAGATAGATTATAAATGTAAAAGCTAAAATAAATTTAAAAAATAAATAAGTAAAAATATAAACAAATCAGCACAAAAAAAGAATTCTATAATTCATAACTGAATCAGTTTTCCACCAAATCTCTACAAAAGTCGAGAGATTTCACACAATACGTTAAATGTATTACTTTAAAAAAAAAAAAACATCAAGCACACACAGTGATGCCTTCTGTGCTTTGCTTCAGTGACCTTCACAAGGACACAGTGTGCTTAACTCTCCCTTTTAGATTCCTTCTTTTTCTGCGTGTAACAGAATGAGTGGAATACGTGTCAGAGAGCGAGAGAGAGAGAGAGAGAGAGAGAGAGAGAGAGAGAGAATGTCACATCTTCCAGGTGCACTGAATCTCAAAAAGCTAGTCGTGTACAATAAAAGAGGAGCAGTGTTGTAAATGTGAATCTAAACAAAAAGAACAGCACTCTCCTGCTCACCTACTCAGGCTCTCTCCTTCCTACAAACACACTAATTCTAAAGGAGCACAGTAAATCCCATTTGTTTACATGAGAGCTAATTAAGCGCATTGAGGACAAACGTGCTAACAGCATTTCCTCAAGAGAGCTCGGAGAACACCATGTAACTGTGAATGCAGCCTAAGCATGCAACTATGTCATATGTGCATCATCCATCATCTAAACATATAATAAAACTGTAAAGTTGGTGTGTGTATGTACAGTGAAGATATTTGTGAAAATTATTTGGGGTGGCATAAGATAGGAATAGAACACATCATGATGGTTTTTGGAATTTTGTCTGTACACAAATCACGCACAAACTACTGAACAAATTTTAAGGGATGTATTTGTCTGAGCTTATGGTCGCAATTTTTTAATATGCACTTACGAGTGTGCAACTGAAATCTACTTAAACACGATCTCACACCTTCGTTCCATGTACTTCACGGTAACACAAAAATTTTACTTCATTCCAAAATTCAACAGATGGCGCTGTACATTTTATAAAGCACGCTCATGAGTGTGCAATTAAATTCCACATGGACAGAATCGAGGGCAAATCTAGTGTCTATACTATATTGCTGCCAAAACAGTTATATATGAGCACACAGGCAAGTGAGGACAAAAAAAAATATATATAGAGTGAACAGTCAAGAAACATGCTCTCACTTGGCTGCTGCTGCTGTAGCATTTGCATACTAACAGAAATGGTGCAAATTACATGCCAATTGGAAGCGAGGCAAATGCCAGCAGCAGGTCTGTAATAAAGTACAAGCCCATCATTACACTACCTGGAATTTGTGCTCTCGTGAAATAATGAAACAACCTAAGAGCCACCTCTTCCTCTCCAGTTATGTTTGACAGCCAGGCAGAACGAAACGCTAATTACATGCCTGAGGACTGCTCTTACGCTTTCAAGCAGTATAGGAATAATCAAGCAAATCAATGGTTACCGTTTCTAATAATGAACGGCTATTAGTTTAAACACTCGATTGTAGAGGTTTTTATTCCTGTTGTTTAAAATTCAATTGGCAAATCAACAGTCTTGTTGCAGAACAGAATTGGACGCCAGTGGGAATGTAAACCATGTGTAAGGCATGATATTACGAGCTTTAAAGATCTAGATGCTAAATTGGTTTTAATTCAGAGCATAATTTATATACAGTTTATAACAAGAGTATTTATAACCATGTGCACCAAGACATCGACTATATGCCAGTAAACTGGTGAAAGGATCAAGGGCACCCAAGACCAGCACGTCCAGGCTGATCAGTCCTACAGAAAAGCTGATTGGAAAGACACTAGAACACCCAGTGCACTACAGCAGACCGTGCACAGGGGAGAGAGCCCAATAGCGCCTCCAAAGTCCCCAGATCTCAGTCAAATCAAGCACCCAAGGGATGTACCGGACAAACAAGTCTGATCCAGAGTAGAAATAAATCCTCAAATGACAAAACTACCATTAATGCTAGTTAAATTTACATGTGAAAATTTCTCTTCTGTCTTTTATGCATAATTAAATAATTGAAAGATGTACAACATCAATAATTTTTTTTTTTTTTTTTTTTTTAAGTTTTTCCCATTTGAGATTATTAAACATGATTCCTGGTTTATAAACGGATGTACAATCAGTAAACCGCACACAGAAGAAGTGATGGTCGCTAAGGTCTGTTTCACACAGTATTTCAGTGTGGTATCTATAAAAGCCTGTCCACTTGGGTGGATATCTTGGCAACATTCCCAGGTGGTTATTTTCAGTCAGATACGACCGGGTTCTTATTTAAACTAATGAGAGGAGAGACCAATACACCAGAAAAAATCAGACAAAATGATAAAAAAAATATATATATATTTTAAAGTTAAAATCGGACACAAAACTGGTTCAACCCTAACTAACTCAGTTGAATCACAAATTGTTCTCAAAATACAAGCATGATCTACTCTATGAGTACAGCGTCATGATACCGGTATTGTCCCAAAGTCCATGTTGAATGTAGAGTGAATTTCTGCACAGTAAAATCCTACTGATGAAATTCATAGCTGACCCTGCTAGTCCAAATATCAGTCATGTACCTGAAGACCAAAATGTCCTGTATGAAACTGATTTTTGCAAAGTCAAGCAGCTCTGGAAACACTTAATCAGGATAATAAAAATTGCAAACCTGCTGTTGAGGCAGATTAGCAAGACTAGAAAACTAGAGAAAGAGATGTGCTGCAAGCTCAGGCATCAAATTATCCTGACTCTGAAGAAAAGAAAACACAAGCTAACCTGATTGCTGTCCCCATAGCTCACTTCCACTGAGTTTTTTTTTTCTTTTTGAAACTCTTATCAAAGCTGTCTACTCTGATGCCCACTTTGTTTGACATGATAGCAACGGGGGACTGTACTGTGAGCATCTAGCACTGACAAAGTGGTCTCATATTTTTACAAGATGATTAGTGTAATATTGAACTAATACCAGATTATTGGTATCGAATTCATCCATAGTTTAAACTCAATACAAGTCTTCAAAATACTCATTAAATAAACATTACATTCGTGACTCACTTACTCAAAAACGTTCTACAAACAATGTGTCTTAAAATATCTTTCAGGCTCTCCTTAAATACTAACGCTCTGACTGAAGGACATATTCATCCGCTTGCTTCTGTTGAAAGATAAATGTGGTACTAAAGAACGTAAAAAAAAGAAATAAAAAATTTTTAAAAACCAGAGCGGTACTACAGTTCATTTTTGCTCTGTTTGACAATGAACCGGACCTTTTTTATGTCACAAGCACTATGAAAAATAATGTTTTCCACCCCGTTGTGAGTTATTAACCATTTACGGCAGGAAATAACTTGTTTCTTTCTGAAATAATAAATACTAGGATTTGCTCTCTATGCCCGTGTTCACATGGGAGGACATGATAGCGACATCACCATTACAAAATTGCAAAAGAAAGAGTAGTAGCAGGACCTAATCAGAGTGAAGACGTGCACAAGCGAACACAGACAGACAGTAGAGCATGAGAGAGAACCTGCTCTGTGACTTTGTGGTTTTCTCTGGAAGCCCTTTATCATCATACGGCACTCTTTAATCTGCAAACAAAGCATCAAAAGTCTGCGTGTCAAACAGAGAGCACTGCACAAAAACAAGAAGATCCAACAGTGATGCTTGTCACAGAAGGTGCGAATCTGTTTCACTTGCACCAGATTCACGTGGACAAACAAACAGCTGCGCCATTTTGTGAGTGACATTGCTTGTGTACTCGCCCGTATACATTCTGTACATCTGAAGAAGTAAAAAGCAGTACTCGCTAGATGGCACGTCAGAGCCTAAACAACGTACGTCATCGTATATCCTGCTGTATCCTGTAACGCTGAACGATTTCATCCATAGCAACTAACGAGTTCTGCTCTTGTTCAAAACTTTTTGCTGCTCTTGTGATTGTTGTTGTGATACGCATGTCCAATCTGAAACGCTCACATTCAAAAGTATTAGTTTAAAAATATATAGATATTATTTTATCCTAGCTATGTCGCACACATTGGTTAGAAAGGAACTGGATGAGTATTGGGGGTGGATTAAAAAAAAAATTAACATCATGGACACTGCTAAATTAAAATGTTAGATTTAATGAGCATCCAAGGACATTCACAATGGACAGCACACAAAAGAAAGATAAACGCATCTGATGACCCAACGGGGCTGAGTTCAATGACGAGGGAGTTTCTGAAACATTCATGAGCATACAACAGTTGAATGGATTAATGAAATGTAATGTTTTTCAGCGCTCTCATTTCATTTATTATTTTGTGGGAGATGGTCACCAAAGCATTATCTGTTGATGTTTTACTATCTGGAGCAATAGTTGAGTTACTGGTAAAGATGCCATCATATATAACCCACACGCCTTCTGTTGTGTCTTTTGGTCCGATGTTGAAAATTCTTACCCTAATTAAACCGGTACTTTTATACTAGTGAACCAAATATAATTTTGTCGTGGACCGACTCCTTAACCACCAAGTAACCCCTGACCCCACATGACCGCAGGATGCACATGACGGACATCTTGTGTACACGCAGTTAACGTGAAGTATACATCAGCCTTAAGAAATTTCATGTGGTAGCTACAGACCTCATTATCAAAAGTCCTAGAACCAGACACAAGTTCAACTTGATTTTGTTATTAGCTGTAATGCCTTGAATCAGCAGGTTAGTCTCAACACGTGATCTGCCATGTTTCGTCATATAAAGATTAATTTCCATTTTTTAAAATATTTTTTCATCATTTTTTCCTTTCTTAAGCACACTGACTGGACACTGCAGTAGTGTTTTAGTAATTTATTCGGTACAGCTCCCTCGCATCTTTATCTGCACACTAAGATAAACAGACCAGCGTGCAAAGGTTCAACTTTCATGATAACTAGATCTAACTACCTCTGCTGCACTACAGTCTGGGACGTCGAGTCAACCGTTTGTAGTCGGCTTCTACACTGAATTTTTCATTAACATGACATTGCACTTAAACTAAAAAAAATTCTCTAAGTGGTTGCCTTGTTGCTTGGAGCTCATACCTGACCATTATGAAAGTACACTTAGGGCGTTTTCACACTGGTAACGTTCCGTTCCGTTCTGTACCCGAGCACGATTTCTCCCCCTCCCCAATCCCCCCGCAGGTCTGCGTTCACACTGTAATAGCGATTGTGATCCCGGGGACACTTGCGTATTTACACAACCGGAAACAGTAGGTGGCGGTAGAGAGGCAGCTGGTTTGTTTTTCGCGGGAAAACAAACTAAGAAAGAAGAAGAAACGCTACTCGGGTCATGAACTGTGAGACACTTGTTAATGCTCCGTGTGGATGTTTTTTTTTATGACAAAAACAACGGCACTGTAAACAACATGCCTATTGACACATCTATCGCGCGACTCAGAGGGTGAAATGAACGCGCGCTGCACGGACACAGCACGAGGCACTGAGGAAATATCGTAGTTTTTATGTGTAGTGTCCGATTATCTTCGGATATTTTCGTCTGTCTAAATTTCTAGCAAATGCTATACTTCGGCATTACTTCACAGAGATTCTTCACTAGCCACGTTTGTTTGTGTACAGAGTCGAACTGGAACTACGTCACTTCCTCTTTTGAGCACGAGCGCGTACTTATGTCCCGCCTTCCGTTCTCGGGAAGGTATGAACCGTTCCAGAAACCACCTCTGCAATCGGTCCAGGGATTCGATCCTGAGCGCGGAACGGTTCGGAACGATTCCTTTCTCACAGACAAAAATCAACTGGTCCCGGGGCCAAGTGTACTCGGAATCGGATCCAGGACCGCAGTGTGAAAACGCCCTTATACTGAGATTGTTTCTTCTATTAAACACCATTGAATCGGTGCCAGCTACGTCTCCAGTGACATCTCTCACAGAAATAACAAAAAAATACAGCACCGACCTAAAAATCAGAATCACTTAACACATCTCAAACTTTTCAGTATTAACATGCATTTCTGGGAAGAATTTTCCTTTAAAGCCTTGAGCACTTCTATAAACGCTCACTAAAATGTGATCGGACCATATAAGCCACAGTTATAAAATCATAACCTTATCTGACTAAGCACACAAGACTCAACGCTTTCATTTCTAGGAACGCTTTTCTAGAGTCAATTAGGTTTGAACACTTAATCTCCAGATGACAGGACTAAGCAGATGCAGCACTCAGAAGAAACTCGCTTTTGGTAGGCTTTCAATTTCGCGTGTTTGTTTTTTTTTCGGGTCTCTCATGTGCCATTTTAAAAGCATGTTAAAGCGCACGTTTACTTGCATCTTTTTCGGTAATAAGCAGCAGGGTCTTTCTAAATGTCTAAATTTTCCTCGTTAACTACCGTTTTGACATTCCTTACCATACCTAATGATTTTTTTCTGCATTGATGTCTTCCATTGCTTGTGATTCAAGTCTTCCTCTTTCAGTGATTTACTGATTCAACAGGTCTGGCAGTAATGAGGCTTGGGTATGGCAAGTGAAATTTACCTCAGCTTACTACAGTACTACAGTTCATTTATATTATAGTTCATTTCTGATTTTCCCAAGCCATGCAGTTTTATCCAGTTCTGTTGTTATGTTGTGCTCACAAATGGGTCGTGTGCGATTTGCGATTTAAACTACAATATTTAACTATTAAATGCATCATTTAGTATTCAAACTCATTTATTAGACTAAAAGAAATAATGGTACAAGACGTAATCACATAAAAGGTGACTTATATCTCCCAATGTTTATTAGATTCTGAAAATCCTCTTTCACAACACAGCCATCATGACCTTCACTAAGTGATAAGTGACAGCATCTGTGATTTTCTTGTCTCAGAGACATTTTCTCATTTGCATAATGCCTATTATTATAATTGGTCTTTCAGCTGCTCCCAGCGAGTGTTTGCCACAGCGGACCATACGATCTGCACACAACTTGCACAGGTTTTATGCCAGATGCCCTTCTGTATGCCACGCTACCATTTTATCTGGGCTTGGGACAAGAACCGCAAAACTTCCTTTATTTCTTTATAACCGTCTGTGACTCTGACCTCCCAGGAACTCCTTTAATGGCCCAAATGTGTGTAAATCACTTGGAGCTGAGATTCTGTAATGTGCAAGTGGTGTTCGTGAATGATCATGTGTATAATTCTCACAGACAGATGCATCTTTTCCACGAGTTACACCAAACACACACCACTACTACTGACGAACGAAACCTTTGAGTCAACAGGTTATGTTCAGTTAGAATTACTGTCTATGCATTGCATGTGTAGATATTTGCACAGGTTCATATTGCAATTTCTATGTCCAGCATAATGTTCAATTCTCAAATCAAATCAGTAAATTCTCCTGAAAACGATTTGAGGCTGGTATTGTCGGTTGGTTGTGTTTTTAACAAATTCAAAATGTGCCATCAATTTTGTTTTGAGCGTGCAAGGTGGACTGCTGTGTCATTTTCATAGATGAACTGAACATAAGACACTCCATGAGTGTCCACTCGGTTGCATTCAACACGCACATTGAAATTACATTTCTATCTATCCATCTTACTACACATACACATACACACACACACACCATGGAATACAAGATCTATTCAGATCTGGAGGTCATTACATGTCATAGATAAAGATATAGCACCAGGAATTCTATAAATTATCAACAGTTATTAAAATTGCGCCTACATAATTGGGTAGCGGTCAGCACTGTCGCCTTGCACTTCCAGGGTTGAGGGTTCGATTCCCACCCCAGGATCTGTGTGCGTGGAGTTGGCATGTTCTCCCTGTGCTTGGTGGGTTTCCTCGGGAGACTCTGTTTTCCTCCCACAGTCCAAGGACTTGTAGGTTATGAATTATCAATTAGAGTCGTTTTGCGTTTATTATAAATATTACCATCCAGCATTCAGCTTCAAAATGAAAGGATAGCCGTCCAGCTCCTGTATAACTGCTGTTAACAGTTGTTAACATCATGACTTTTGTTCTACTGTTAAGCAACTAATTGGAGATAAATTTTAATAAATGTGTAGTAAAAGTCATTCAAATAAATCGTCCATCTGTGCTCTTTCGCTGTGAGTTAATAAACCAAAGTGCATTACACATCAGGTTTTGTGCTGGGTATATGGGAGTCACTTAGTTTATAAATATTCAAAGTGCATAATCATTAAAACAAAAAAAATACCTGATCTGGTCCTACATTACCCAGTTCTGATGCACTCAGTACCCAAGAAAATCTTCATTTTGATTTTAATCAGAAAGAGTTGTGTGGAATAGTCAACAGTGCCCGAGTCCAAATTGCTGATTTTCAATCTTCTGTTAATGTTTATTGACTTGTCCACATTTTTGATAAATTATCACCAAATGCAATCCCTAACAACTCATGTTTAAGTGGAGATGTTTTTTGACTTGTATGAGAGATGGTAATGTCAGTATGACAGCGGGAGCATTCTTATTTTTGTGTATTTTAAAAATATTTTAGAATTTACCGCTCATGTGACGGTTAATCAGCAGTTTTTCCGGAGTGACTCAGCACCGCTGTCACCAACAGCTGCTTCATCTCACAGCCTCCTGTTTTCTAGATTGACACAAGGCGAAAAGAAACCAAACACAACACATTATACGTTTGGGCCATTAAAGGAGTTCCTGGGAGACCAGAGTCACAGACAGTTATAAAGAAGTAAAGGAAGTTTTGTGCATTTGTCCTTCATGACTCCATCTTTACCACATGGAGCAACATTCCCACCAACGTCCTGGAAACAGGAGAGTCAGTTTTTCTTACTTCATATTAAAACCAGATAAAATGTTCCTCACAAGAGTAAAAGTATTAAAGACAAATAAAATGTTTGATGGACAGAACTATTTTATAAGATTAGTTTTCTCTTGATAATAAAAAATGTGTGTGTGTGTAGCTTCTGAGTGTCCTATTCTGCATTTTGTACAAATTACTTTATCCGAACAATTATTAAAAAAGGGAGTGCATGTTCTGTTCCAACATCAGGGGTTATTTCATGTACTGTAGTTTGTTATTTAAACATTGATACCATTCCGGTTGCCATTTATTTTTCATGTATACATTTAAAATTGCTTTTAACTTCAGTTTGTTCAAACATTTACACATGTAATTTTAAGGTTAAGGTGACTAAAAGAGATTGAGAGAAATGTAAAGAAATCTTTATTTCCTTTAGAAACGAAAAGAAGCCATGACAAAGAAAGGCAAGAAAAAAAAAAAGTCTGTCTAGGGGAAGCGCTCTTAAATAACACGGTCACTTAACTGTTGCAGATAAGCAGAGACGAGTCGGTACGTTTAAATGCTACAGTCTGAGAATCACTTGGCTGAAGACGGTACGAGTTCCCAAGCAATGCTGTTGTGCCAAAAGAGAGACAACGCAGCACTTCGATAGTGTTGGCAAACACTAAAGCATAATCACATAATCCCTGAACAGACTTCTTACATGGTAATACAACAGAGCATTTAAAAACAGACAGTTTTAATGGATTTCTCTTTAAATCCGTGAATTCTATTAATCTATGTGAGCGAGAGCAAAACTGAAACTCTTTTTCCTGAACAGAAATGGTCAGATGTGAGCAATAGATAACAAGTGCACTCTGACTGAAACCTCCATTTCAAAAAAGGTGCATAAACTATCATACACACACAAACAACTGTGCACACATGGATGTGCACCATGTGCAATATTAGCTCAGGGGCACTACATCCAAACCAGACCTGAACTACAATCTCAGACAAACTCACCCGCCGCACTAGAACTTGATTAGAGGTTAATCAGTGCATTTTTTTTAGCTTAATTAAATAAACTCGAGCCAGACCACCCTTTCCTGCTTGCACGCGAGCCCGCCGAACACTCATACAGCATGTGGACAAACATTTATGGACACCTGACCATTGTGGGTCCATTCATGTGCTCCCTGAACATCCTGTTCCAGACTTAGTCCTGGTGTAGAGTAACTGTTCAAGGTGTTCAGCAGGCTCTGTGCAGGCCGCTCGAGTCGAGCAATAAGAGCAGAACTGCATCTTATTAGACCTTGCTTTGTAAACAAGGGGAAAGAGCAAAAAAAAAAAAAAAAAGTGAGGTGTGTGTGAAGACATGTTGGAACAGGTTTGGTACCAGTGAAGGGAAACTGTAAATACCAAAGCATGAAAAGACATCCTGTGCAATTGTGTACTTTTAATAGTTTATAGAGGAATCAGATATGGGTGTGATGGTCAGGTGTCCCACGCATATTTGGGTAAAGTGTTTAGGCTCATGCTTGCAATTTCACTTGCCTTCCCTGGAGCAGAATTCATAGTTTCAATTTCCCCTGCATCATAATTTGTTCTGTTTCAATTTTCAGTTTAATCTAGTGCTGTTAATAAACCATTCGACCACCAAAGCCATGTGCGAGTTTTTTTTTGTGCAATTCCTCCTAGTTCTTTCCATTCAGCGTTCCTAAAATTTACATCAAAGAGCTGCATGGAAATCTCTATTATGGCTGTGAGCTATTACATTTAAATGCTCTTGCCTTTTAAATTTTTCACAAGTAAATGTAAATGATTCATTGGAGTTACTCCACTTATTTCTTTACATGTAATATATTTCTTATCGCAGTCTTGAGTGCCCCTTTTAAGCATGTGTAATGTAGCTAACGTTGTTTCCACTTCCCAGCCCGTCCTTCCTCACGTTGCCAATAGTCTTTATACACATACACGCAACAAAATTCCAACAGCACAGCTGCTCCTTATGACATGCTTTCCGTTCAGCGTGAAATATTCAAGCCACTGCATGCGAGAAAGAAAGCGCCTGCTTTACTATAGACACCCTATAAATGTTGTTATAAGTAGGATAATTTTTTATTTTGCTAAAAGACACGGGGGGGGGGGGGGGGCAATTTTAAAAAAGGAGAGTGGTTTTACTATTCCTGAACCTCCTGATGCAATCTCGCCTCTAGAGCTGGTTTTCGTCTCAGATTCAGACTCGCAACGTTATGAACTCTTATATAACTGGATAAATCAGGTGGCATTATTCAACTTCCAGAAACTTTTCTGAAGTGCGTTGGTTTATTTCATTCTCGTCAAACGACACGGACTTTAAAAATCAGGATAAAAAATAAAAATAATTTTAAAAAATTTTAACGGACTGTTCTGTGCTGAGGGACAGAGATGTCCTTGTTAGCCTTGCTCGAGGCACTGAAAAAGTCTATCTATAGTGGAATCTATTGTGCCATCTCCCACAGTTTTACCACATGCAGCTTACCGTAAAGCAGTCAGAAGGTCCGATCTGTGCAAGGCCAAGCACCTTTCTAATGTTTTTAACGTGCAACTCCGCTTCAATTCCCAACATATTACCCATGACTTACTGAATATTTTTCTATGAAACAAACTAACACCAAAAACAGTTGTTCGTGCTAATTCTCTCATCATCAGGAGATGTTTACCTTTGTACACAGCTCAAACCGAAAGATACAGATCACTGGCAAAATGACTGAAGGTATTTTAAGATTGTAGGTTCTGCTTACGATCCAAAAACTCATGTAGAAGCTTCCTGACCTTGTTAAGCAGATAATCCACCTCCGTTTAATGTGCATGCTATAATCACTTTAAGGGAAATATCAGGCTGCTGTAAGCAATTTACTGCACAGAGACAACATGCCTGCGCAAGATCCGATAAGACGCACATATCCATTTCTGCCTTCCAGAATGAATCTGTTTAAGCAAATTCGTTTTGCAGGAACAGACATCAGCGTAAGCCGCAACTGCAGGCTGTGATGACAAAAAAAACAAGGGAAATTGTGATAGAATACAACTTTAAAGGAACAAGGTAGAGAGTTTGGGGCAAAAAAAGTGAGCTTAATGGCCTATTCGTGTCCTATCCCTGTCCTATCGCCCCCTCCGGTGTATAGCGATATAGTGCAAATACTTTCAAAGCACTCCAACGCAGCCTCTGTTCTTTGAAGAAGATTGATAAAAGGTGCACAGAAAACAAAAACATTGGGAGGAAAAAAAAGGACAAAAGGGTGTTTTTACATTACGACCCTGGAAACGTTTCCCCCCACTCGACCCAAAAGTCTGGTTCATTTTGATCAGTGAGAACACAATCGTTCTGTGCTCAGGAGCCATACCCAAGTCCGCATGAAGAGTTGGTCTTGAGAATGACACTGCGTTTTCGGCCATGGATCGAATCAAATACGGCAACCAATTGTACCGGAGAGAGGAAGTAGATTGCACTTTAGGAGCGACGCCATCAGTGCCGTCGGTCTCCTTCGAAATCTAGCATGTGCCAATCTTAACTTCTTTACACAGTCATAGCTGATGAAGTAGGAAGGCATACATGAACTTTGTTCTTGACTTTTTGTTTTGTTTTTCTTAACAGAACTATCAATAATATTGGCCGTTAACGTCCTCGTTCTCATCTCCGCTTGTGTTTCATGATTGCTCACAAACAAAGTTGGTGCATTTTGGGTGGGTTCAAGTGTAATCATTCCTGGGCACGGTACAAATCAACCGTGCCTAGTGTGAAAGTGCCCTTAGTGTCTAGGGTGCCACATTAAACACTGAGCCAGAGTAATTTCTGAACATCATCATCTAATTAATTGTCTAGAAGCTCAGAAAAACTGCCCCTTGGAGTGACTGCGTGTAAATGTGAGTGTGTGTGTGCAGCATGGTGTATTCATAGCATCTCGTAATCCTTGCTCCCAGGATAAGCTCTGGACCCTCTGTGACCCTGAACCAGGATAAGGTGAGGGGGAAACGTACATCATCTCAGCTGAAAACACATCCCGTTTAAGTCTCTCAAGTCAGCCTCTAGATGAACGTACACACCTGGGAAAAGGAGATTTCATGTCTCAGCTACTAGAAATAAAGGGGAAAAAAAGGATATTGATTGGCGCTGAAACTACAGAACACACTTCTGAATCCAAAAGCCTGCTATAGACGACATGAGTCAAGGCACTTCCTGACTGATGACAGATCAGTTATTATTAGGTGGAATAATTACACAGAAGAGAGATGATCTAGTAAAATGAAGACAAGTTCTACACCTGTCCTTCTAGCATAATGCATCACCTCAAATAGTGAAAGTTCACCGCTAATTCAATGTGAGCTCCCCAATGAACAAAAAACAAAGGGAAAAAAAAAACAAATGTGCTACAGGAGAGGAAATAAACTACTTAAACAGTTGTTCTCTTACTCTTTTCCATAGTCTGCATTAATGGTAGAAGCTGGCTCTTCATCATTACATTAACTACACCCACTTAAAACTAGACAGGTTCCTAGGCAAAAAAAACAAGACACTAGGCCACCCACTGGTGCTTTTACTTGCTCAATGGGTCTATCAGAAGACTGAAGGTTGGACAAAAGCTCCAGCCTACTCTGTAGCGGACAGTTCAGAGTATGAGGGGCAGAGTAAAGAATTAGCTAATGAACAAGACTTGAAAGAAAAAGAATGATGCATTTTCCAAGCATCCTGCTGTTTCATCATTAAATATTCTTTTTTTTTCCCCCCACTCTGTTTGATCTCTCGTTTATTGCTAATTGAATGAAAACCCCGGTTCTTCCCTCTGGAGTCAAAAGAGTCCCACACTCCCCGGCCCACTCAGTCGGAGCTGGAGCTCTCCTCCACAGCACGCCGTCATTAGCATGTTGTATAAGAAGCTGCTTTGAGATTGGACACATGCAGCATGTGATGTCAGCTGCCTCATCGAACTCCACTGAAATGACACTGCTGCTTTCAAAATGTGGTGTTTTCCACCACCAGAAATAGCAGATTTATCTCAGGAGAGCTATGAATCGGAAAGGAGGCTGTCGACTACATTTAACTTTTGGGCACCTCCATTTCTAACTCGATTTTTATTCGACGTTTACTTTCTGATTTGTCTCCAGCATCTCCAGTAACATACGAATAACGTATAGAATACGCATTTAATTAATGTGTAACTTTATGTTGTTGATTGTTTAAATGTCTTGTCTCGTACCAAATCATTTTATGCCCCACCCTCCAGTCCAGTAGGTGACTTGTTTTACACCAATGGAACAAAATTAAAGGAGGTAATACTCTACCAAAATGCGAGTATTTGCAGAAGATTAAAGCGGTTTACATTTTCTGCTGTCTCTCATTTTCAAAGGACTGATTACTTCTATACCAGTGACCAGTTGAAATTTCGCCCTAATACATTTGTTTAATTACAGCTAAAACTGTAATAAATCAAAATAAAAACCGCAAACAACTGATTCGACTGCGCAATAGGTTTACTTGTACAGCTGTACCGACCCAGTACAGTTCGTATGCATCCAGAAGCAAACATAACTTGTTCACACTCTAAATTCAACACCTTATTTACTTTAAGTATTCGGAAACATATTTTCTAAAGGTGTTTGGCCTTAAGGATGCTGGCATGATGAGCTCTGAATAAATTTAAATACATAAGCTGATTAAGGCTGTGAATGTGAGTTAAAATGAGTTCTTTCATAAGCATAAGTAACGTAAAAAAAAAAATAAACAGCTAAATCTTAAGGTAAGTGGTGTGTAAATTAATAAAAACAGAAGTTTTATTATATTGCCTCCTTATATTTTTGCTTTAAAAAATGTCAAGTTCGTGTTTTGCACATACAGTAGATATAGATTTTTCCTTAAGAGAATACCACAAGGACACAAAGCATTTCTATATTTCTACATCAGAGCTGCTCCCAGTGAACCACTGCACACTGCTGTATACTGTTATATATTGTTACAATATCTTGAATCTTACAATATACAGTTACAATATCTTACATTTTTGTGCAATAGCAACATTTTAAACTGTGCAATATTACCCTAGTGCAATTGGTTTAAAAGTGTAACTATAGTATTTGTTTGCATTTTGTTTTTGTATTTTTCGCTGTACTATCCCTATTTTCTATTTGCACATTTTACTTTGCTGCTGTAACTAAGAAATTTACCCACTGTGGGACGAATAAAGGTGTGTATATATA
>QMIH01000039.1:595223-640526 GCA_003987875.1 Clarias batrachus
TATATATATATATATATATATATATATATATATATCTTATCTCTTATCTTAATACTTAGAAAATATAAGAAAATATAAAACATCCTGGCATCACTCATCAACAACGTGGCACAGTCCTGTAATCTGCATCGTACTGTACGTATGGGAAGGTGCTGTCAAAGAATATCTTTTAGTCCATGGAGTGAGATCAGCTGTGAAAGCAAACACTCTTAGTAAAATGTTTAGGTATGCTTCATTCGACAAGAAAATAAAAGTTTTACAAGAGGTTCAGGATTTACATTGGGCTAGGGTTTTTTGTTCTTAGTTGGTTTTTTTTTTTTGAATGATACATTTTTTTTAACGTTGGATACGACAGAGATCAACTGTGTGAGATCAAGTGACATGGTAGGGTGATCATTTTATGATGAAAATAAAGAGGCAAGGAGAAGACACTGTAGCTGGATATGAGCCACATTAGGAGTAACCACATTTTTCCAGTCTGTCACCTTCGGCTTAATTTGACTCCGGGAATCCAACTTCAAACATGTCCTGAATACTGACCAGGATCACATTTCAATGCTTAAACAACATTAAAGCAGAGAACTGGCTCGAAAAGAGGAGGAGGGGGAGGAAACTCCACAAACAGCTGGCTAAATTTCCAAAACCCAGATTTGAGGTGTTCCAACTGAGATTATTATGGCACATGTCCTTCTCGAGGAGAAGTGTCCGGTGACAGCTACTCAGCCAAAGCATGACAGGAAGGCAATCCTGATTACACACCATCTTCCACTGCATCAGAAAGCAATAACACAATGTTCTCTCAGCCTTGACTCGCTAGTTTTACAGAGAGAAGGTTTATGAAAAAAAGGGAACGAAGAGAATACCGTTTCATGGTATATTCTAAACTGGCCAGAATGTCTGGAGTTAATCAGGAAAGAAGCTTTAATTCTTAAAATGTACACGAAAACTACATTTTGGTTCAAAGATCCTGTAAATCATCACCATGTGTATGCTACTGTATAACGTTAACGGCAAAAATTTCAGGCCAGATACAACCTTACTTGTAAATCATTTGCACAAGCATTTAAACGAGAAATTTGAGTTTCATTGAAAGAAAATACTTTAAGCTAAATATATATATACACACACACACACACACATATATACACACACATATACATACACATTTATATTCAGGGGTGAAAGTATTAATTTAGTTAGCCATAAGGTGATGGGAGGTGGTGGACATCCTGCAAAGCTCATACTTTTGTATTTATTTCTTACTCATTCCTCTTCTGAATACCCTCAGCTAACTACTCCTGGGTTTAATCCTATGTAGGGCGTTGAATCCCTTGTTTTGCAAACCTATTAGTGTTTTTCAGGAGTTAGATAGGGATTTGGTGATTTAGCCTTGCCTTAATAGTTAGTTGTAACACATGTTAACCTTAAACAAAGCAGAGAGGTGAGTCACGAACCTGGAGGAAGATCGTGCTTCCGTTACCTAGCAGTAATACAAGATCGAAACACTGACGGTTTACATGCAAATCGGAATAACTTAGAAGCAATTACGAAGGAGACAATGTGTGGTTTGCAATGATGTAATGATGTAATGATATTAGGTGTTATTAGTTATTAGGTGTATACTGCATATCGTACTGTGTAGGATTGTGTATTGTGTATTTTTATTTTGTTTTCTTGCTGACAATGCTTCCATGACTAGTTTTGGATGTGGGGTTTTGGCAGGCAGCTGCTCTCCCCTTCTGTCCGCATACCACCAGTGAAATTTTTTTTTACAGTACTGAAATGTACTGGCCTACTATTAATCATGTTTATTTTATATAAAAATGTAACTTTTTTTATTTGCAGAAAGTCTTTCACTTCTGTCCCTCATCCTTTACTCTGATATGTCATTTTTGTGCACTTGACCGTTTATGCTAATCAACGAGTTTTGTGGCAGTCACAGAATATAAAAGATTTGTGTCAGCCTTTACAAATTTTTGTACATCCTCTGGAAATGTGTCATTCGGTTTGGCTTCCGCAAAGGTTTACACACAACTTTACCAGCAGATAAACAAGGGCAACCATTGCATGTTATGACCATAAGAGTAAGCTTTTTAGCTCTATTTACAAGAAGAATGGTCATTGACCTTCCCTCAAGATGGTAATGTTTACTCCAACGCTCTTATACAACATCCGTGCATAGTAGCCCTGCATGCAAAGTAGATCAACACCCTGCCCCAAGGGTCGTCTCTGATGGTTGAATTGTCCAATTAAAAATGGGAAAAGAAGCAACATGCAGTTACATCAGAGTATAACTGCATGTCATGATTTCATAAAAATCAAATCACCTGAACAAACTGTACCACAAACAATTAAGAATCTGTCACTTGATGGGAAACCATCACTGCAGTCAAGTTTAACCTTCACGAATTAACAAATCAAAACCTTACACAATTCATCCAGACAACCTTTTTTCTACATGAAATACTTATCCTCTCTGCAACCTTGTCTAAAATTGCCCAACACAACTGGCTTTCATTTCCAGTTATGAATCTGCTAACAAAACCATTTATTTCAAATATAACTTAACAGTACTATGCGTATGCCGATGTTAAGACAGAATTCTATAGCAAGTTCCTTAATTCCTAGGAAAGAATAATTTCAAGCCCTGCTCGTTATCTTATCAAAAAATTATTATTTAATATGTCTCGGATTTAATTTCTGTTTCTGCAATAGCCGATATTCTCAAGGTAAAAACTAAAACACAAACACTCAAAGAGGATAATTCTTTTTCCAATTAAGAATCACTCAAACCTCAATCATTTCACTGATCTACAAAAACAAAAAAATATATATAGACACATACTATACAGTGACAGTTCTCCTCATAAGAAACAGGACGATGAGAAGTGAAATGTCATTGTGTGCGTGTGTGTGTATAAATGATATAAATAGATATACACATACATAACTGTATATACATATACACACACCCATATAGGAATGAAACGAAACCTGTGTAATAGCTGGAAATGGCAGCAAATCAGGAAGAAGGCGAGGTCCAGAAACTTGTTCCCCTCCAAGCAGATTGGTTTGTTTGGCAAGAGATGTGCACTTGTCTGTAAAAAACACCTCAACACTCAGTTCATCTACATATGCTATACGTCATTCTAGACCCCACCACTGTTGTGTTACACAACACCTTATCCGAGTCACCAGCTTGTTCTTTAAATTTAAAGAAAAAAAAAGAGAAAAAAAAAAGAAAAAAAACGCAGAGTCAGATTTACACCAGATTTCAGTGTGAATTACAAAATGCAAGCACAGGTCGCATATTGAGGGGATGCTCTTTGTGACTTAATAATGCAATTTGTGTGAAAGTGCCTCACTCAAGCAGAGGTCATTACTGAGACAGAGTTGAACAAGAAAGGCCTAGCAGGCAGTCAGACAAAAAATATAAAAAATAATAATAACTTTACCACGTCACTGGATGAGATGACTTTTTTTTATGTTTTCAAAGAAACTGAAAAAACAGTGAGGAAAACGGTTGATGTGACTCTTTCTTTATAATTAGAAGCTCCTTTTTTGGTTTTAAACCAACAAGACCAGTCAAAACCAAGAAAGGTCAAAAATGATGCATGCTATGATTAAATCAAGGCATTCTTATAGCGCAAACGATGCGAGTCACATCAGCAAGCATAGCTATAAAAATAAGATAAATATTTAACAAACTTATTTAACATTTAAACAAATACACACAACCTACACTCA
Source organism: Clarias batrachus (assembly GCA_003987875.1). Taxonomy (NCBI): domain Eukaryota; kingdom Metazoa; phylum Chordata; class Actinopteri; order Siluriformes; family Clariidae; genus Clarias; species Clarias batrachus. The sequence goes on from QMIH01000039.1 coordinate 598,971, forward strand.
TATTACCCTTTTCAAAGGGTAGTATGATATTACAAACGTATTAAATAAAAAACCACAAGAGAACATCAGCATTAAAGACTGTCAGTGTTACAGACTATTTCAGTGAAATAGTCTTGTTTCAGTGTTACACAGCATTTAGTGCATGACAAATACATTCACTGTAACTAATAGAAACGGGAATCACCAGTGACCAGATACGATTTCACAATACCTAGGTGCTGATTTGATTTATATTGCGATTCTGTAATTATCACGATTTTATTACATTACTTTTTCCCCCCATTTTATTTTACAATTTTAAAACGTAAAAAAAACTGTCCAAACTTTTTATCCAAACCGAAGTTATATACCTTAGTTTTGTTCAACAGCTTCACAACTGAATTGAACATGAATTAAATGTATGCCATTCCTTAATCAATGTAAAAAAAAAATTTAAAAAAACAAGTGCAGCATATTTACAATACAAGCCAACTTCAAATGCAAGAGTTTCAATTAATCAAAGACACTACAATTTTACTAAGCAGCACACATCTCTGTCATCTGGCTTAATTATTAACAAATTATTCACTCCTACCACATGGGATTAAAAGGGGTAAAAAGTTCAGAGCGTACCATCTGTAGGATTACATGTAAAAAAAAATAATAATAAATAAGTTTTGCCATCTCACAGGCTTCTTTCCAAAGTTTCAAAACCTCATTCAACAGCGAGCACGCAAGACAAATTTGCGCTCAAAATGTTTCGCGAGGATCTGTACTCACTATCATTAATGAGAGAATTATGAGAGCAATTCACGCACAGAAAGAATAAAGAAAAAAAAGCCCAGATGGAGGCTTTAAACACGCATGATTTTTGGTACAGCAACTTCATAAAAATGCATTCCTGCTACACCACTTGTACGTTTGTTCGCTCGGTACAGAATCGATGACCCACTCATGGCTGATCAAACTGAAAACTAGCCAATTCTGGTCAGTGGCAGATCAACCGGTTTATCATTATTATAATTTTTTTTGTTTTTTTATATTGGAGTCATGAATCACCACACAAATTAATTGCAACTGCAAATCAAGTCCTCAAACTTCTCCCCACATCTCTTGTAATTAAGATTAGGGCCAAATAAAAAGTTTGATAAAACATTAAAAAGTGATAATATATTCAAAATGCACATATAAGAAAGCAAGTGTAAAGTCATGATTGTAAAAAGCAAATGTGTTTCAGTGAGTCTGTCTAAAGGACCCCGGTACCACAAGTACCACATAAACAGAATGAGTGCCATTCTAAACCATCTCCATTTTCAGAAAATGAAAAAAAAAAGCTACAATGCTTTAAAACAGAACAAATGCTCCAACTAAAACCTTAATGTACCACCATATATCACACTGTGTAAATGGGGTTTTATCCGCCTCCATGGACCCGCTGATGGTTTCAAAGCCTGGCAGATCTGTTATTAAGGTAGCCATTTAGTAAACGATGCCAATTAAACATTTCAGTCACACTGTCCTATCAAAACAGTAATTCTACTAAAAGGCCATTGTGTCTTTCTTAAAGGAGCGACAGATCGATTATAAAAAAAAATAATAATAATAATAATTTTAAAAAAGGAAAAAAAAATCTCATGGAGAACTTAATGCTGGAGACATCAATTAATTGTTGCAGTCCCAGATCAGCATACCAGTCAAACACAGCTAGTGAGGAAGTGTGTGTGTGTGTGCCTCTCAGGCTTTGGCCACATTCCAACTTTTACACAGAATATGCTTAACATTTCCTGTAGCAGGATTTTTGCCCCAATGTTGCTCAAACATACCTTTATTTGTAAGGGAATACATTTCTGACACAGAGCTCATCAGTATGAGTCTTAGGACGCACGGCATGTATTCAAACGTGTGAGTGTAGAAGAGGGCAGATAGCACATTCCTCAGAGTTAAAGTGAGCCAGAAAGATCCGGAAGGAACATTCAGGCACCGTTAGCACCTCGGAAAGAGAATAATTCAGACTTTTCTGTTTGTACTTGCAGCATGACAGCACAAAAAACAAACTCGCAATGTCACAGAACTAGGCTCCAACCTCATCTCACAGAATGAAACCATGAGCCAATCAATGTTCAATCAAAGAAATACACACCAACCTTACCTTCAATTAGTTTCTAAGGAGGGAACTGGCAGGTACGAGCATTAATAATTTTTGTCTGGTATGTTCTACTGTTGGCAGTGTGGTTAACACTGTGGCTTCACACCTTCAGGGTCAAGGTTTCGATGCCTGCCTTGTGTCTGTGTGGGTCGAGTTTGCATGTTCTCCCCTTGGTGCTTGGAGGATTTCCTCTGGGTACTCTGGTTTCCTCCCACAGTCCAAAGATATGCAGATTAGACTAGCTGGTGTTTCAAAATTCTCTGTATAGTGCGAGTGAGTGTGTGTGCTTCTAAACACTAAATATTTTGCTATATGGTATATATAGATATAAACTATAATACTATTAATATATTAATAAAAAATATATCATAGTAGTTTTTTTTCCTGGAGTGTGTATAAATCTTTTGGCTGAGTGAGTGAGTGTGTGTGTGTGTGTGTGTAGGCCTCCAGATTGTGCATCCTTTTTTTTCAGCACATCCTAGGCAATAGGATGAACTTACTTTTAAACAAATATACAAACAAGACGTAATGTAAATATGTAAAAAATAAATAAATAATAAAATGGCTTATATAGGCAAAGAAATAGCACAGATTCCCAAGAACACATGTTTATGGTTATTTTCATTTGTTTTTCTGACTAAATTTATAATAATATTATTAATACACTTTTTGCAACATTTGTGTGACATCATTCCTATACCCTGGAAGCAGCACAATTTACACGTTTTAAAAGTAATGATAACTTTGGTTTTGCATGACGGATCAGAAACCCCAAGTACACAGTGTGATGTCTGAAGCTTCCACGTTAACACACATACCTGCAGGACTTCCATATAAGTGGTTATTTGTTTTTAAAACCCAGTCCAGTGTTGTGGTGGTGCATGGATTCGTGCTGCTTTAGTTTTAAGGGTTAAAAAAAATCCTCCTGTTTGTGTTTTTTTTTTTTTTTTCACCCTAGTCCCCTGGTTTTGCATCCTGCAACAGAATGAGCTGTGTCTGGGATAGCTCATGGGTTAAGGCACTGGGTTCGGAAGGTCCCAGGTTCAAAACCCACGACTGCCAAGTTGTCCCTGTTGTGCCCTTACCCCTCAACTGCTCACATATATAATGAAATACAACTCTAATTTTTATTTCATTATTTCTGGATAAGGGCATTTATAGAGAACGAGTGAATAAATGTTTCACTGAGTAAACTACATATGATATGACATTGGTATTTGAGAACCAAATGTCTTTTATTAGAATTATGTTTTTGAGAACCTCCTTCAGGATCAATGAACTTTATTTTCTGGCCATGGTTTATGGACCTCTAACCATCATCAGTTCCAGGGAAGGGAAATGTCAACACTACAAAATACACAGACATTCTGGACTAATACAAGACTTTAATTACCCCTTATTTACAAAAACTATATACACACACCATTGAAAAAAATGTCACTGTTTGCATTATTGGCGCTGGTACTAATCTTACACAACATAGCAACTTGAGACCCAGACCCTCATCTTCATAAAATACATATGGCATGCATTTTGGTTGGATGTCAGACGTCAGTAGGGGCACTGATGCAACAAATTTGTTATTTAATAATTTAATGCATGAGCTACCATAAACCACGTAGTTTTGGATTGAAAACGCTTTAGATCAGTTCCACTGATGATTAAAGTTAAAACTGTAGTATAAAAAAAATATATGGAGAAATGACATTAGCCCTCCTATTCATTTTTTTGTTTGTTTTTTCCTTGCTGCAGTTCAGTAAACTTCCAGTACTTTATCTGCAGTCACATCCTTAGTCATTTCAGCACACAGTGTTCAGTTAAACCAGGACAAATTTAGTTCTTAAAACCTGATACATTATTAATAAATTCAGAATCCACATCTGACAGCTTTCACAATTTTTTCAGTGCTCTCCGCACTGCAGGATTCTCAGGGCACTAAAACCAACCTCTCTTGAGATTTGTCTTAAACGACACATACAAGCATGCACCCACGCGCACACACACGAAGGATAAGACGCAAGAAACTTTACAGCTGTTTATCTGAGACGTGCAGGTACAAATACACATTTGACACAAGTGCACCGACAACCATGAGAGTTGCAGCTCAAGTGCACAAACAACTATACAAGTATGGACTACAGAAACAGACATCTTTCTATTTATGATAATGTCCTCTGGACGCACATGCACTCTACATGCGTAAAAAAACAGGCACTTTAGGAAAACCATGCAAAGCAAATCAAACAAAACAAAGTCTAAAATAAAATGTTTATGGGTTTTTTTTTATGCTCGCCCAGCAAAATCTCTCAAACACAGAAACACACCCACACAAACACTTTTTAAGGAGTCACTCTAATGCCACATTAATGAAGATGCCTCTTCTTGAGTAGACACCTCTTAATTATAGAGCAGTTATCGTTGACATCTGCAGTAGGATTTCTGTTTGCTGTGACAAAACTCATCTTCTGAGCAACTTCTAATTCGGTTATTAGTCAGGAAAACATACTCGTATGTGCCAGACGTGGTTGGTCTTTGACGAGTGAACCGTGAAAATTTTTTTTTTTTTTTTTTTATAAATAACGCAGTGCGGACCATCTGCGTAGTAGCCTTTCATTATACCTCAAATCTTTTGAAATAAGATTTACAAGCAGTCTGATAATAATAGACTTAATATTCTTAATTATTTGGCAGTATAGCGACAAAAAAAAAAAAAAACACCTATGGCTCACATGTATGTGTAAGGTACTATTCACAAAACAAACCCATCATACTCACAATCAAGATAAAGCTATCACTTTTTAATTTGTGTTATTATATTTCTTTCTCCTCTACACACAGGCTAAATTTCTGAAAAACACACATAATTGTGGTGTCTGGTTCAGAAAGCTCGATGTCCATTACTACATAAAGATGTCATGATGAGTTTTTCCCACGCCTCTGTTGTCGGGGCTTTTTTTTTTTTTTTTTTTAACATTAAGGACCACCAAAAACGCTCTTCTTCTACTTGTTGATATAACAACTCTGATTACTCATATCTAACCCCACATACCGAACACAGCGTAGTCTCATCACACGTAATCACATGTTCATTAATCATCAGTAAACATAGTTAATCCTGGTCAGCATGCAGCAGTGGATCTGGAGCATGTCCCTGAAAGACTGGGCATGAAGTGGGGACGTATTGTACTCCGAATGCGTCAATAACCAATATGGACATGGAAACAAAATACACTGAAACCTTTATGTCCAACCTCCACGCCTACTTAGGGAACTCAAAAACTCAAATTGATTTGATTAAATTTATGGAAATAAAGCAAGGAAAATCAAATACTGGTATGTCATTTGGAAAAGTATGTGTGTTTGTGAGAGAGAGAGATTTATTGTTCGACTTAATTATGACCAAAGATTTGTTTATTGATTCCTGACTGTACGAATAATGCCCTACAGATAATTAGACCACTAAGCTTTGTTTATTGAGGACAATAACAAATCACCCATTTGTAAATAAAAACCTGTATGTGGAAATAAGTCTCCATCTTCTTTCCATTATTCAGTCAGTCAGTCTAAAGTGAAGCACGACAAATATAAGCAAACCTTATTTTCCTTTAATTCTACAGCGTCTGGCAGCTCATTACTAGTAAACCAAGTCATCTTCCTTTTGCATTGCCACATAATATTTTTCTACTAGAATCATTTACAAGGTGAATATTCGTGGATGATGAACTATTCATACAACTCTTCTTCAGTCACTGCACAGAGCTTTTCACAGCTCTATACATCAGTCATAAAGTCATTTATTAATTACATTCCTTACATTGATTCTATCTTACAGACAAAGCAGAGTGAAGACCTCTTACAATTTATCATTTATGAAGCTTCACTTGTCAAATAAAATGTCAGTAATAGTTTTTAAAAAAAAAACATTACTAAGCTCGGTCTGTTTCTTCATCTTTTGTTGTTATAAATCACACGTCGAAGTTATGAGGGGAGAATAAATATCAGCCATGTCCACAGTAGGGCTGCACAATGCTTCCTAAAACGTCAATCACGATTCTTCTCCAGGGGAATTGAGATCAAGATTCTGCTACACAATTCTACATTCTTTCAACCAAAACATTTAATGCACTCAAGTAAAAAAAAAAGTAATAAATAGTTGTTGTTGTTTTAAACCTTTGCTGTTTAAACAGGCCTTTTAAATATTTTCTTTAATTTTTTTTTTAAAAAGGATCACTTTTTCTTATTTAAGAAGCCTTAAAGTGAATTACTTAAAAGCTGTTAAGCACAAAGAGATAATAATAACGATAATATACAAAAAACTAATAAATAGCACCTGTGCTTGTTCAACTCTCAGCCAACTACAGTACTACCACATTTCTTAGTTTATATTATTATTTTATCAGCATAAGGTAGTTTGCATTTTTTTTATTAAAAAATTAAAATAAACATTTTTAAAAATGTAAATAATTTTTGTTTTACACCGTACGAGTGTGACCAATACAGCAATCCGAGATCGTCGTCAAGTAAATTAAATGAACATGTGAATGCAGTGTTCTCTGAGTGCTTGGAAATACATGCAAGTGAATTTTTGTCATTTAGAAACGAGACTCTATATGTATGGGTCAAGATCACAATTTTTCTTCCCACCAATGAATTGCGCAAGCCTAGTTCATGAGCATCTGAAGCTTTCTGAGGAGCTGTCAATTTGCACGCTACGTATGAACCAGTTACGTGAAAGACGGTTCAAAGCAAATGATTCATCCTGCATGAAAGATTTAAACCCTTCACACTCGCCATGCCTAATTAAACTAACAGCCTTCTGCATGTGCTTGTGTCTTCTCTGTGTCTCTGAACCTGGTTTAATAAATGATGATGTCTCTAAAAGCGATGTCCAACACGCAGCTGGGCAGCATGATTCATGATTCAGCGACAGATTGGATGGATACAAGGTCTGATCCGATAACATGACCTACAGTTCTAGGTTATGTGCGAAAAATACAATATCTGGGTTGAAGCAGGAATATCATTTCAGCATTCTCAGCAAAATATGCTTGCAAAAAAAAAAATCAAAAACCCACACGTGCACACTTTAAGTCAAGGCACTTTTCTGAAGTTAATCTATTAAGTGCCACTGACTCATGAAAGCAATTTTTGTAATGGCAGGCCACAATTTCTACTGTCCCCAGCCAAGATGTTGTGCTTATTTATCTTAATGCAGTCTCAAAAAAACAAAACTTACACGCACACGTTCACAAAAAAAAAAAGTTGAGTATGTTCAATAACCTGATTTCACAAAGCATCACTAAGAGGTTTCTCTTTCTGTAATGAATAAATAAACTGATGCAGCTTAACTTCGAGAGGTGTGTTCACTAAACTCACAAATCCAGATATATATGTATACATATAGTCTGTCTAGATGAAACAAACATCAGCACTAATCCTGGTTTGATAGATAGATAGATAGTTAGATAGATACAGTAGCTTTAATAGTCTAAATGCTCCACGACATGTGTTTGGCCTAAACAAATCACTAAACAAAGATTTATGTCGTGCATGTACAAAGATTTCAAATGTGATTTCACGAGTTGCGTGAAAACAAAACTTCAACATAATAACTTGCATTATGACATTCTACAATATAACATAATATAGTGGTATAGTGTTTTATTTGGCGTGAAAAAAACAATATTCAACAAAAGCTGGATCTGATTAAAAGTTTAAGAGAAAACACAAAAAAATGTGGTTGAACGCTGCACAGAATGACTCTAGTTGGGTCTCGTTTCGCTTCTTATACACGTCTGGATTTATAGCAAAGGGGATTGTGAAACGTCTGAGATTATTTTAATCCGAACTACCATTCCTCAGGAATGTAGGGGCGGGGGGGAAGGCAGATAAAGAAAAGTCTCGAAGCTTTAAGACTTAAACATCTCCAGTTTTTTCCCACTTTACTTCAAGTTTTACAGCACAAGCTGTGTCGAGCGCAAGTTACCTGGTTTCAGGTTCCACACTCATAACCGACCGAGTTTTATCTCGGTTTTCCTTCACATTTACATTATATTTGTAAATCCACTACAAATAATTCCAAGCCACAATTCCGACCTTTTTTCAACAAGTTTTAGCTAACCGGCTAGCTCGCGAGATCTCTCTCTCTCTCTCTCTCTCTCTCTCTCCAGTGTTAACGTTACTATGGGTTAGCATACGTTACTCACCGACCCACAGGAGTGAAAAAATAGCATTTAAACAAGGTTTAATTAAACTTTACTCACACTTCTTCCACACCCCGTCTATCCAACACCGAGTCTCTATACACTAGGGAAGTTTAAAACAGCTCCTAGTTCACAGTCTTGTTCGCAGCATCGTCTACAAATCCGCCATCTTCACTCGGCTGTGTGGTGATGCTGCTGGCTCGCGACTCCTCAGGCCGAAACTCTGGACTAAACCAAATGAGCGCGGAACACAGGGGGGTGACCGGATAAGCAGGAGCGAACTCAAACGCGTATATTTTGCACACGTTTCCTTAAAATGCCATTAAAATCACATTATCTACACAAGATAACTATTATTAAGCTAAACCGTTTCAACGAAACATATTAAGAGATTATATTCTTTGCAAGGAAGGAAATAGATTTGCGGCCACCCCTGTGTGGAAAATCTGCGATCGGATCTTCCACAAGAGAGCGCCTCCTTCCAGCGCTTTTTTTTTTCCAGGTAAAGAGGCTCAATGGAGGGAAGTTGTGGGAAGAACTTTTCAGAAATTAGATCACAATACTGTTCTGTACAGGTTAAACCTGTGCAAATTACACCTGATTTACAGAAAGAGGTTGTTGTTTTTTTGCCACCATACAATTTAATAATAAAAAAAGTATATTGCGTGCAGTAACAGGTTTCCAAAATCAAGTATAATTAATTTATTACCTGAAGGGTGTGCATTTATATGAATATAGTCCTGCATGATGTAAAATATGATTCATATCAAATTAGTTATATTTCAATAACCAAATGTTATTTCATGGAATCAATCCAAAGGGATCAGTTGAATTGTTCTGTTGGTCGTTTAAAACTCGTCCTATTGCGCCCCCTGGTGGAAGAGAACTGTGCTGAAACTATTTCTATAGAAATTACACTTTCAAATTTTGACATTTCTGCAATCCCTTACTCATGCATTCATCGTCTGTACAGCCTATCCAGTACACATGGTATACAGGGGCCTGTAGCCTTTCCTAGAAGACTTTAGGCAGGGGGTAGGGTACACCCTGGACAAGGTGCCAATACATCACAGGGCACACACACGCTACAGGCAATTTGGGAACGACTTAATCTGCACGTCTTTGGACTGTGGAAGGAACCCCACCAAGCACATTGAGAGCATGCAAACTTCACTGACCCGAGGCAGGAGACAAACCCTCGACCCTGGTGGTGCAAGGCAACAGCGCTAACCCCAATGCCACCATGCACAGCAAATAAAATGGGCAAAGTAAAATCTTACGTTTGAGCTTAATCCGTTATGCTTTTTATAAGCTCAAGCATAAGATAAAAAAAGTTAAAAGCTAATAACAAATTGTAATTTCCTGTTGTTTCCATTTGAGCTGAAATTCAACATCTATACAAATGTGTATCTTTATAAACATACTGTATATCAATGTTTTCATGTAAATTTACATGAGGACAGAACCAGAACACCTCAGAGTTACTGACACAAAAAGACATAAATGTACATTAATGTATAATGCCTGCCTGGCCAAAAAAAAAATTCACACATTAAGATTTCATTTAAACACCTTTAGCATTGATTACAGCAAACACTCTGGTGTCCAGTTCATGTGTGAAAATGTAAAAGAACAATTCCTCATATGCCAGAACCTGAAATATGCCTGTGCCATCAGGGAAAAATACTCGACACGTTTGGCAGTGGTTGCCTCTGTTCAGCCCTTGAGCAAGGCTCTTAACCTTATATGCTCCTGGGGTGCTGTATCCCGGCTGAACCTGCGCTCTGACCCCAGCTGAATAACGGATATGAGAAATAATCATTTCACTCTACTGTGAAGTACATGTACGTGACAAGTAATTGAATCTTTTCATCATTTGATAATCTGGCCATTCAGTACAGTCAGGTCATCAGCTGTATTCATTTTATGGCCACACAACATTACCGAGTCTAGATCTGACCAACCAAAGTGACCCCACATCATAACACGGCTATCAGAAGTTCGTACCGTGGCAACTATGCATGATGGGTGCATCGCTTCAACTCATCAGACCACATGATCTTTTGTACATTCCACCAAAGTCTAATCTTTAGGCTCTGTAGCAAACCGATGCCCTTTTTCTGATTAGTCCAACAATATATATATATTTTTTAATGTCCACATTCTTCTCATATTAATATGGCCAATCCTCATTTTGAGTTTGTCCTCATCACACTGTGTGTATGGAAATGCTCTTAGTTTCACTATTAATAATTTTGTTATTTCTTCCTGCTAGACAATCTACATTTATTTTAAATCAGCAGACAAATACAGTCTGACCTGGGAATTCCACAAATGCTTGATCATCACCAAATTTGGTTATATTTCCATATTTCCCAAATTGAGTGTGAATATTATCTGCTTGCAGCATACATTTTAACTAGAATAACTCTTGATATCATTTCCATTCCATTGACTGTAATACAGGATCAAACTTCCTTCCTCCTTCTCTTTCTGCAGTATTTAGATTATAGTACATTTACATGCCTAATTTTTAAGGCAAACTTTTCTTTTAGACGATCCAAAACAGAAAATACACTGCAGGGTCAAAAAAAGGTTACCATTTCATAAGAGACAAATTAATGGATATTTGAAATCATGTAACTGGGTTAAGTAAAACTTCAAAACATCATCAAAACCTGGAAGGACAGTGCCAAACCGTCAACTTTGAGGAAGAAATGTAGTCAGGAGAAATAATAAATGGAGATCACTTAATCACTTGAAGTTGCATGTTAAAAAACCTTCTTATAGTGGCACAGATCCTAATGCTCGTCTATTTTTCCTGCACACCAATTTTGTAAACATACTGACCACTTTCTGCATAATATATTGCACCAGTCCTTTTAATGTTATGGAAGATACATTATGTTGATGTATTACATGTTACGGTTTATATAAGAAAACTTAAGGCCAGAATAAATAAAGCCTTATCTTGTTCCAATCTTAAAAATCATGGGTAATATTTTATAGATTTATTTTCAGTTACAGGAAATAAAAAACTGAAGAGCAAATTCTCAAACAGGAAATAAAACCCAAACCCCTGCATGTCAATTAAAACATGAAACCCCACAAATTTAGTGTTTTGAGTTATCTTTATTAGGTAAACTCTACATTTTCAATATTGCTGTTTGTCTGTTCCATTTAAATTTTTTTTTTATTATTTAGTCTAGATTACAACCTTTTGCAATCAGCACGGTTTATATATTCATATATATTTATATATTTATATATCTTTTTCCCCCAATCAAGCTACACTTTGAAGAATACAAAAATATCACAGTACAATTTCTACAATCATTCCCTACTAGTGAGCTCCAAAGAGGGCGCCGGACTCGAGGCTGGAACACAAGAACCTGGCAAAGATCCACCTGTCTAGGTTAACATCGAAAGTACGTGTGCGTGTGTGTCAGTCAGGGGGAAAAAAACATCAGAAACTGAAAATAAAGAGAATACTGCTTTTTTTCTGTATGCGCATCTGCATTTGATGATGAATACACATGCACAGAAAACAAAACGAAGTGGAGAGCCTGTTGGCAGTGGACTCGTTATAGATAAATTCTGAAAAGTCATAGAGGTTAGAAAATCTGGGCCAGCCAAACTTCTGTGCCCCAATACCTCAAGCCCTCGCCTCCAACAGCCAGCTGGAAAAGGGAACTCCGATAGCAGTCGCTTTCATTCGTCAAACTGTTCTCTGCACACACCACACTATACAAAATATCAAAAGAACGAAGAATAAAACAAAAAAACGTAGGAGAATCCTCACCCGTACTTGATTATTGTTTCCTATTAAATGTCTGTTTACTTCTTTTAATGAAGGATGCTCTTCCCTCGTTCATACGCCGAGCATCCTTTACGCTGTACTCCTTTATGTCCGGTGGAGGCTCACTCCTCCAAAAGCAGAGGAATGTTGCAGTATGAGTCTGACATTTAGTTTTTCATTTAAATTTGAATTAACAAACAACAACAAAACTAAAGAAGGGAGAAAAAAAAAAACACATTGTATTTCAATAACCATACAACTAAAACTCAGTGAAGCAGACATCAACATAGTGAAAAGAGGAAAAAGACAGATTAAGATAAAACACTAGTCATAAGTTACTTAACGTCACTCACACACAAAAAAATGAAATAATAAATGAGACACGACAACGGGTTCGATAAAAGGGGAAGGATCCTTTGGACACGAGTTATTCCCATATCCAAGAAACTCCACGAGATTGCACATCCTGGTGTAATACCGGAGCAAGAGGAGGACTGATTGTGCTGCCAGTGATGGGTCTGGAGTCTTTAGGGGGCGCTGTGGCTCACACTAAGCTCGGGCTGAGCTCTTGGGCAAGCTGCAGTTCAGACAGTTAGTGCTCGCTGGTGTGTGAAGCTCTCATGGTGAAAACGTCGCCATCTCCAGTGAGATCCGTTGCCACAGCTCCTTTGTCTGCTTCCCCCTCTTCAGGGTCTGCAGGACATCGTTGAACTGCATCATGCCCATCGGGGTGAGACAGAATGCCCCGCGGGCACTCCGGATTATGTTTACAAAGTCGTCGTAGTCTGCCGGGGTCAGGTGGATCAGGCGATAGTTGATGTACTGTTTTATGAAAAAGAGAGCATGCAATTAGACACTGAACAACAGCTCAGATTAGACTAAAAAAAGTAAAAAAATAAAATAAAAAAAAGATTGTGGTTACATGATCAAATATTCTACATTCATTAAAATAATGTCAGAATTAGACTTCCACATGGGCCGTAGAAATTCATTTAAAAATTCCAATTCAATCTGCTTTAAAGATCCAATACACAAATGTATTTAAATATTAATACACCTTGATGAGACAAAGAATGAGCATTCACAGCAGCGCTGCACTGTGCTTCATGTGTGCATGAACAGGAGAAATTTTGCAGTATCCATTTTCAGTTTTTAAATATAAAAATAATCTTTAATAATAATAATTTCAAAAATGGATGAAAATGATAAACCGGTCACAATGGGTGAGGGGAGGAAAAAAAAAGAAAGACATTTTGGATGCAACAGAAATTGAGATACATCAACGTATCTCATATTACAATTGTATATCTCTGCACCCTGGATTCAAAAACAAATAAAATCTAAAGGTGCATGGATAACCTACCCATATGGAAGGTACTCATATTTCAGCATGTTTATGAGCTGGCAAATAAACAAGGCATAAAAAATTTAACCGAAGGATACTGTCAGACAAAGACAGTAGCATATGGCATATACACACAAAATCCTTTACTGCCTGTCGGGGTAGATTTCTGCCTGGGAATGCCACGTCATCTCATTAGACGCGCATGGGGAGAGTGATTTAGCACCACAGTCTCTCCTGCATATCAACGAACAAGTGTCCGTGGTATTATTGCAGGAGGGTGAGACGGCTTGTGCTATTGGTTGCACCAGCCAAGATATCAAGTGTAGGCTCTTCACAAACGATAAGAGCCGCATGTGATAAATAGTTAATTAAGGATTTGCTACAAGATGCTCATTTAATAAATACAATTTGGTTGCTCTGAGACAGGCTTTATTGGATACATGTTGCACATGTTTTTTTTTTTTATTATTTATTTATTATACTGGAAATTTATCCAAATGCTGTTTCATTTAAATATTTAAAACGCCAGAAATTTCTGAATTGCAGAAAAGGACAGGCTGAGAGAAATAAACAGATATTTCTGTTTATTTCTAAAAATTATGACGCTTCTTCAAGGATGTTGCTGTCATGCCTTGTTGTGTTATTTTGCTTTAGTACTCAAGCATGCACCGTGGTCAGAGACTAAACACTCAATCTCAAGAGTCTCCCTTGTCTTTTGTCATTTTTAATCATTTGGTTTAATTCTTTTCAGCAGCCGAGACTAGAGATACGAGGTTTCCTTTATAAAAGGCGACTTCACATGTAAGATTGTAAGGGGTGCCCAGTTAAGATTCTGAGGAGAGCTCCTCTGACTGTTGCCCTCAGTGCATATAAATAGTGTATGGCGTAGTGTTTATAGAAGAGAGGGCGAATCTCAGTGTGCTCTCTCGGTGGGCTGTGCTGATGAGAGAGAGTATAACGCACACTGACAGACCGTGGCCTGAAATGTACTGGCAGAAGAGAAAGCGAGAACACCCTCGTAGAGAGAGTCTCCCTGTCTCTCACACTCAGAGTCTGACTCACGCTCGCTTGTCTTTCATGCTTTCTCGCAAGAGAAAATTAAGCAATCCACATAAATATTGCTTAAACGTGCCATCAAATTGTCATAACAGTATCACATATTGAGATGCTGTCAGCTGCGCTGAGGGATTGTGCAGAACTTTCTCAACTATTACTGGTGCAGCAACAACATGAATTCAATTTCATCATCACTTTCCGAGTTTTACACACCGTCACGCTTGACAGATATATACCAAACAGCCATAACGTTATGACCATCTGCCTAATATTGACTAGGTCCCCCCTTTTTAAAGCTTCCAATACGTCAACTTCAGGGACAAAATGTTCCCTTGCTGCCTAATATATCCCACCTGCTTCCACATGCCACTATAACGAGATATTCTAACTGTAGATACTGTGACAAGGACCAAATTGTGATGTTTGCTGAGAAGGTTAACGCTGGATCTGATGGAAAGAAGTTAAAACACACAGTGGGAACATGCTCAATATTACTCGGGTAATCATAATGCACTCCTGGTGCATGTTCTCTTGTATTCTCAAAGTTAAACGTTCTACTTAACGACTTTGCAGTGCTACTGTAAATACCTTCAAGACCTGATGTGAGGACAAAATAAAAGCTTTAAATTAGGCAAAGACAATAAAATCCTCAATTTAAGGGACTTTAGTGAACTCCAATAATCATGCAGATTTTAAAGACTTAAGATTTTCAAGACACAAGTCCAGACACTTTTTAAGAAAATAAAATTTACTCATTTCTGGTGTATTTGTTTTTAGTACAGCATCTAAACGTCAGAATCTTATCAGGACCCATGTTCAATCACTATATAAGGGGTTCATTTGTAAAAACACAAATAATTCTTTACCTGTGCCACATTCTGAATCCTAAATCAGGGGAGTTAATTTTACTTTATCAAAACAACCCAACATCAATTTGACTAGTTTTCCTGAAGTGCATGATTTGAGACAAGTGATTAAAAACGGAGATATTTGTTTCCATATTGGTTAAACACATTTATCTATATCTGTTTAATGCTCCAAATATAACCAGCTGTGTTTGTATTTTAATTAATATGCCCCTGAAAACAGTTTAAAATTTTCAAAATGTTTTTCATTTTAATTACTTTAATGAACAGTTATTTGCAAAAGACAACTACATATAATCAACCTCTGGAGTCTCAACAGTTTATCAGCATCAATCGAGTTCATAATTGGTTTCGACCAGATGTTCTGTGGATGCTTTGTGTGTGTGTGTGTCTGTCTGTGACTGAGTAAACGCAAAAATTATGTTTCAAAACATCATCTTTCACAAATCGGAGAACTGATTACAGTTGACTACAATAACCACCTAATAATAATATATCAGATTTAATTAAGTTTTAAGGGCTTGTCACATTCCAGAACCATTAACTGGACACACTATCCGTCTACGATGAAGCTGGGACGCAGTGCTGCTGTTAGTCTAAATGGGATTGTTTAAAAAGCGTTCATTGTTTGTATGTCAATGTCTGTATGGTTTTCTGGGAATCGTTTCTTTTATTAAACAAAATGGACAAATATGCACAATGAAAGTACAAGTTGATATTTTGGTATTCTTTGGAGACAACATGGATTTAAGGAAAGATTGTTTGGCTCGCTCTAGTATGTTAGTGTTTAGATCAGGCTACTCGAGCAAACCACAGATTTGATTAAAGTAGATAAATAAATATTGGACGTTTTATTGCCCAAAACTCCTTAACAAAACTAAAAACTACACAGCTACCATACTGACATTATGGTTGCCAGCACATCCTGGATCTAATCAAACTTTTAAAGTTTTCAAGATGCTTCAAGATTGTAGACTGTAGTAACAGTAGGTTGAGTGTTCGGTTCTCAAGCTCTCAGCCTCATGTGTCTCACCTGCAGGTAGGCTTGCTGGCAGCGCTGCACGAGCTGGTGGAAGGCTGGGGTGCGGAGGTGAGCGTGAATATGTGCAGGATTTAGTCTCTGCAGAGCCTCCATAATGATCTCCTGCAGCACGAATGGACTCAGCACACCTTTGGCAGCTCCCACACAGAACTGATAGACGTAATTCACACCTGGCGGCAGGGACAGAAGGAGTAGGAACAGTAGTAAAATAAATAAATAAATAAAAATTGAATGAGGCTTCAAGATGGGAAAATTATACAATATGGATCAACATGGGTACACAAGTGCACAACCTACTGCCCCCAACATAATTCTTTTTATGACTTTTAAGTGCCCTTGACTAGTACACAAGCAACACAAGACGTTCTCCCTTAGTACCACTCCTTACTTCTATAGTATATCGTTCTCTCCTCTTTACATGTGCCATTACACTATGCTGTTATATATTTATCATCCCATCCGACCAAGCAAATTTTTCAGAAGACGTATTCTAGACATGACAGAGTTACCGAGTCGTGCGGCGAGGCCTAGCAGCCATTTCACGTCCTCGGTGTACGGGGGACTGCGGGAGAAGTTGTTAGGATGGTCGTTGTGAGCTCTCCTTCCCAGCATCTCCAGGGCCAGCATACCTGCATGAGAACAAAAAAAAAACAAAAAACAACTGCATCAGCATGTCTGCACCTGCCACTTACTCATGCACCACAGGACTGTTAATTTGCTGAACTTCGCCACAGGATGGTAATAAAACATCTGCCATGCATAAATTACTATTACTCAAGGCTTAACACCCATCATCTTTGCTTTACCATGATGTCCAACTCACCTTCCTTAATCTTCTAGTTTCCTTAATTTTCTATTTTTAATCAATATCCTTTTTTTCCCCCAAAAAAAGTCACAGGCTATCGACACCCCCTAGTATGAAAGACCCCAGCTGTCCTAAGCTGTGAAAAGGCTCTTACCGACTCTGTAAGCTGAGTGCAGGTAGTGCAGCCCCTGCTGGCTGACAGGCTGACTGTGCTGCTCATCTTCCACGGGAAATGGTGCACTGACCAATGAAGGTGGCTGAGAAGAAAGGCCAGGAAGAGTTGTCCCCTGAATGGCCTGGATGGTGGAGCCTGTGTGAACCCCACCGACTGAAGAAAGGCAAAATAATAATTTTAATAAATTCCTACTGATGAAAGCTTGTATGATAACATTTATACTTTTCCTACTATGGTTACTTTCTTTTGCCATTAAATTCAGCTTAAGAGACTAAATTTATCCAACAACACAGCTACAGTGTGTGGCTATATGCAAACAATTTGGCGTGAAAGCAAGGGCGTGGCCTAAAACTGTTGGATGCTTTATGCTAGATCGAAAGGTGAGTAGGCTAGCTACACATAGCTACAGTATATTTAAACTGCTAAACTCAACTAAAAGTCTACTGCGTTCTGTAATGGGGTTTGAATCAATACGGCTGGTATCCTTATATCTTTTATCAAACACTCCTACTTTATAAAGCGTTGGTATTTAATAGCCATACCAAAAAAACCCTGTAACATAAGATTCTATATCATAAACAAAAAGAATTTTGGATCAGCTGTTTCACAAATTTGTTTCCTCTCACACTCTCCTTTCTCTCCTCACCTGCCACAGTAGTACTGAGGGGTAGCCCCGCCTCGGCGGTATGGTAGGGGTGAACAGCAATCTGGGTCATGGACGGTACGGGGACTCCGGGGAAGGTGACTGCAGTTGCTGCCATGGGGGGATGAGGCCCGGAGGTTACAGAGAAAGGGTACTGCGCACCGATAAAGGCAGGATGCATTCCCTAAGAGAAAGCGCACAATGCTCACTAAGCAATACTAAATAAAAACCCAGAGCCATGATTATAACTCTTAAAGCATAATAACATTTGGATCTATGGGTAGACAAACAACTTTCATTCTTATAAACTTGTATAATTTTCATGTATATATGTCGAGACACCAAACACAGCTCCCACTTACCTGTGGATACGCAGAACTGGACACGGGGAAGACGGCAGGTCGGGGTACATGCTGGATTTGATGGCCCAGGTACTGCTGGGTGCAGACAGTAGGCAGATGGGCTTGGATAGTGGTATAGGGATGCAGACCTGGCGTGTGTGCCATAGCTGTGCCAGGCAGTGTGTGTGACTGGTAGAGGGTGGACCCAACTGATATGACGGGCACAACAGCAGCAGCGCTGACCGACGCAGTAACAGCTGCTACGCCGGCAGAGTCCATGGCCACGGTACTGTCCAACACGCAGCTCCCTTCCGGGGCTCTCCGACCGGATCCACCATTTGCCCCACATCGGCTTGGCCCCTCCCTCTGTGCTGCAGAGACTCCACCCACTGTCTGCTCATATAGCCAGTACCACTGATGGGCCACCTCAAACAATACCTCGGGGTACACACCTCCTCCCTTTGCCGCCTCCTCTACTGCCATGCACGCCTTCTCCAGCATCAAATTATCCTAGAAGGAGAGCAAATTTCAGGACATGCATGTATTTTGGTTACAGAGAGTCTAAGTCTAAGCTGTTCCATGGAGCGTTTATTTTCACTAACAGGAACAGTATTTAACGTACCTGTTCTTTGCACTGCACCAGTGCCCTCTGGATTTCATTGGGGTTTAGGGCATGAGCGTGAGGTAGACAGCTCAGTGCGAGTTCAGCTGCAGCTCGTACCATGTTGGGGTCTCGCGCCCGTGATGCACGGTCTGCCAGTGATGCCACTTCAGGAGGGGTGAGATGACCATCCCAACACTCCACAAGAATGTTAAGGGCAGCACTACCAATCTCCATGGCTTGCCCTGATGAGGACAGACAGTCCACAAGTCGAACAGACTTATAAAACTGAAAGTCTCAGCAGAGTTAATCTACACACACACACACACACCAAAAAAAGTCCCACCTGTGATCCAGGACACATGAGATGAGTATGTCCTAGACAGCCAGTTGGGAGAGACAAAATTGTGAAGACCTAAGGCATACAGGCCGATCTCGAAGGCACACAGGTGCAGGTTGCGGTGAGGCCCCTGATGGCCCCCACTGGCAGAGGGCTGAGTAAAGATGGAGGTTGAGCTGTTCCCTCCAGCCTTTACCAGCACAGTCTTTGCCAGTTCAAAGTAAAAGTGAGCTGCCGCCTCCGACGGCTGGTTTGGCACATGTGGAGCGTGGCATTCAGGGCGACGCCCTTTATACCTGTGAAATGTTTTTTTGTTTTGTTTTGTTTTTTTAAGATAGATGACAAATCGAAAAATGAGAAACCCACACAGCAAAATGTAAGATATTACCAGCACTATAATTATTTTAAAGACAAAACTTGGACGTTTCCAAGGAATAAGGAGATTATCAATATTTATGAAAAAATTCCAGTTCTGACACATACTTAAACAAAATGGCCACCTCATCTACCTATTAGCGGATATTTTATATTTTTATGACTTCAGTTGCCGACCATTTATTAATCTGCCCTCAAACAAGCCTAGCTAACTAAAAATTCAGCAGACATTCTAACACATGATCAGTTTGGTTTTGTACTTTCAACATCAACTCAATGAAATAGTCCTACGCTTCCCTTGTATTCATTAGACAACTATTATTAAAGCTGGAATCGCCCAGGACCAGCCAGCCGTGCACATGCCAATCAAGTCATTTTAAACAGCAAGATTTCAAAACAAGCCAGAAAAAAGCTTTAATTATTGTTTTTCCTTCACCTGCTGGTGTCAGTGCTTTTGGCTCTGGCTCCTCCACCAGCTCTTCGCGACCCACTGGATGAAGAGGAGCCCAACGAATCAGAAGACGAACTGCTGATGCTGTCACTGTCTTGACCCCTCCCCCAAGAAGATGCCGCCCATCCTCCCCTCAGAGGACGTCGACTGAGTGTGGGTGAGCTGTCAGAGGTGGTCTCAGGAGCACTGCTGTCAATGCTCGCCATGCCTGAGGAAGAACAAATCAACAGAGTGAATACTCAAGCAAGTGTAACAAATAATAAGACTAACATGTCATGTTTTGCAAACCATGAAACCTTTATTATGTACAAAAGAAAAATCTTTCACAATGCCTGCAGGAACTCAGGCATTGCTCATTTGTACCTGTGTGCTTCTTTTTCTGTCGTACAGGTGACCCCCAGCAGCGTGATCCATAGGCTCCTCGGCCACCCAGTGCCAAGCGGCTGGGCACTGTGCCCTCAGGCTTAAAAGAAGCCACCTCGTTCTGCTGCTCACACGAGGACGACTGAGCACCATCTGCTACAAATGCAGGAAGAAAAAAAAAACTCTCAGCCTCAGGCACATACAATAGGCATAAGCATGTCTGCATTTCTTTTTAATACATTATAAAATCCAATGTCATTTTAGGATTCCTTTAAATAAGCACTTTCCTCAAGCAGTCCTAATGTAGAAATATGTACATAGTAATATACAGTATAAATATAAGGGCTGAAAAGAACATAGCCATGTGTTGGTGCAGTTCAAAATATATCCAGTAGGTGGCAACAATGTAGTAACTATACATAAAAGTCATGATGCAAAGAAACCTATTTCAGTCATGCATGTGCAGGAACATTAAGAGATATTATTACGCCTTCTTAAACAAATTGAACATAAATAAAGTAATAAAATCTACTCAAAACAATACACCAAAAAAATGATTCTCTGTGCAATGCATATGTATTTATTAAAACCAAAGAATAGCGTGCATTTATTTTGTGAAATCTGGGGGGGAGAAAAAAACTAAACAAAAAAAACATGACCATTATTAAAATACTCTCTTTACTACATCAAAATAGGGTAGAATTTTAAGAAACTTTAAGGAAATTCTCTGTGAGTTAGTGTTTAAATGTATATAAATAATAAATAATTATAAATAATTACATAAAGAACAACACAATTCAGGTCACACCGTCTGTCCTGACAAGCTACATTACTATTTACGCAATACATAACTTAAAACCTGAAGATATAAGTTGGAAAAATATAATTTAATTGTTGTATGGTGCCTAGGTAGGAAGGCACGTAAGCTTCCAAATATCGTGTAAAACTAATACCATGTAATAATGCCTAAAGTACTGAAATACTATCCCTCTTAAATAATCTGAAAATCCTAAATGATGTATCTAACCAGTAGTTACGATCTGCCTGTTGCTCACCTTGCTCTCGGCTCTCACTGACTGCGTCTCCTGAGGCCGTGCCCTGAACCCGAGTGCCTGTCAACCCTCCCTGCTGCCCTGCCGCTCCACCCCCTGAAACCCCTTGCACAGAAGTGGACCCTCCTGTCGTGGCTGGCGTTGCATGTTTGGACACACCTCCTGTGGCACTGTTTCCATGAGCTGCATGTTTGGATGGGCTCTTTTGGCTCCCTGTGGCTGGCTTACTTGAGTAGAATGAGCTGAGAGTCTGAGGCTTATGGGTCTGACTCTCACGGTCTAAAAGCTTGTCCAAAATCTGTAGACAAAAAGGATGCAAACCTGTTAAAATTACATGCATTAATTGATTAGAAATTAAAGGATAGCTGCAAATATAACAACAAAACATCTGTAAAAGACTGTAAAAAAAATAAAAAATAAAAAACACAGCACTTAATAATTGAAATATTTCGTTGCATATTCCTTCCTAGTACTAACTGCATCAAGCCTGAAACTCATCAAACACACACACACTACAATGAAATTAATTTCTTTGCATATGCCAGCCTGTTAAGAAGCTGGAGTCAGAGCACTGAGTGCATGTGATGCTATTATAGGCTTGGACCACAGCTTCTTTCAGCTGTTGCTTTCTTTTGAGGGATTTCTCCTTTCAGTCCGCTCTCCAGGAGGTCAATGCATGCTCTTTTTTGTTGTGGCCTGGTGATTGACTTGTCCAGTCTAAAAACCTTACACATTTTTGGCCTAATGAAGACCTTGTTGTGTTGCTTTTATGTTTTGGGTCATTGTTTTGTTGCATACTGAAATTCCTCCAGATTAGATTGGATGCATTTCTACGTAAACTGTCAGACTGCCGAATTCATTATGCTCCTACAGTAATGATGTTAGTTGACTCATTAATAATGGGTATTAAGCTCATTCCAGAAGCAGCCATGTAACCCCAAACCCATGATACAAGCTCATTGGTCAAGCACGGTAGCGGTAGTATGTTTTGGATCATGAGCAGATGATTTCTCTCTTTAAACTTTTCCCATCACTTTGCTTGAAGTTAAATTTTGCTCAAAACCTTTTAAATATTTTGCCTGTAAATGTCTGCTCTTAGTTTTCTTCTTAGTACACCATTGGTTTCTTTATCTTTCAGGCCCATTCCACATTCTTTTACTAGCTAGACCCAATGCTCAACTTTCCTTCTTTTCTCTGCTTTCATAAAAAAATTTTCCCCATGGACAGCTTTCTGGCCCTTTATTTGCTTTATCCTATTTAACAACTTTGCATGCAGGCCCAAGCCAAGAGGACATATTAATTATTTAATATATCTATACATATAGATATATGTAAATTTGGCGTGTCTGTACATTGAAAATATTTGCGGAATGGACGAAGAGAAGACTTAGGATGAGTAAGAGAACACATCAAGATGGTTTTGGGAATTTTTGTCTGTCTGTGCACAAATCACATAAAAATTACTAAACATATTTTAACGAGGCTTTCACAAGTGTATTTGGCCGAGCTTGAGGTAATGTATAAGCTTCATCGCAATCAGCCCACGGGAAGAGAAGATTACAACCTTGAAATTTAAATGGAAAACATCCTTGTATCCTTAAAATCCTTAAAATATTTTTTTTTTTAAATCAACGTTGGAAAAATCATTAATTCTTCTAAAAATTCAACAGATGGCGCTGTACATTTTTCAAAACTGGCTTGTGAGTGTCCAATCTACGCAAACAAAGTCACGGGCACATCAAGTATCTAATATGCAACAGGACATGCCCCTGATGAGTGTCCCTTGTTGTCTGGGTATGTTGCAATATTTATCAAACAAAAGGTTCCATGCTGTACGCGGTTTAATTCATCTAGATGTAAGTATCAGTAAATTAATGCTTAATTCTGTACATCTTTTGATTTCAAATCCAAATGTCTTCAGGGTATAGCACAAACAAAAGAATTGCCCTTGCTTTTCCAATTCTTCTGGAGAGAACTGTAGGAGTTGCACAGTGACAGCTATACAGCAGAATTGTTTTCCAATTAAATGTATGGAAGCTGCTTATTACATAAATAAATTAGACTGCACATTTAGGAGGCGCCACGGTGGTATCGTGCTTAGCACTGTCTAACCACTTACACACACTGTGTGCATGGAGTTTGTTTGTGCTCGGTGGGTTTCCTCTGGGTACTCCGGTTTCCTCCCACAGTCCAAAGACATGTAGGTTAGGGTAAGTGGCGTTCCCAAATTAGCCCTAGTGTGTAAATGAGTGTGTGAGTGTGTGTATGTGTGTGCCCTGCGATGGATCGTCACCCTGTCCAGGGTGTACCCCGCCTTGTGCCCCAAGTCTCCTGGGATAGGCTCCAGGCCCCCGTGACCCTGAATACAGGATTAAGCGGTATAGATGATGAGTGAGTGAGTGCACATTTAGGTGATTATAGCAGGAACCAAGTCAATTAAAAAAAGAATGAGAAGTTGGTAAAAGGTGGAGGTTCCCTAAACATTTATTCACACTGAAAATAGATCCCTCGTTGGTTCCGAGTCCATTCATACAAATACACTGTTCGTCAATGGTTATACCGTCCAGTCAAATTCCAGTAAAAAAGGAAAATGACACAGCACATTAACGTCTATGACAAACTAAAACATTTTTTATCTACTTATTTTACTTACATTTTAGTTCAAAGCAACTGCTATAAGAAAGCATTTCACTGCATATCAAACTATGTATGATACAAAACATTAGAATAAAAAAAAATTATAGTACAATTGCAATTTACATTTTGGAGGCATCAGTTGCTAGTCTTGTTCTTTATACTAGCATCTTCAGAACATTACAAGTTTAAAAAAGGACATTCTTTTTATTGTTTCTTAGGTTACCCCTAATCACTACACACACATCACTTTCCTCATACATGGACGCCACTTATGTTTGTGCAGTGCAGTTTCTTCAACTTGTGAATATTTTTTTTTTAAATAAATAAATAAATAATTACATGACAATTCACATAAGATTACACCTAGGATACTAAAATTTACAAAAAAAAAACACTACACACCTTTTTCAGCTTGCTCTGGTCATCCTTGTAGGTAATCATAAGAGCCAAAGCGAGGTCTCCTTTCTCCCTCCTCGTGCCCTCACACAGCAATGGGTGCTCTGCTTCACTAACCGTAGTCTTCATACCTGCCCCCAAAAGGACAAACACACTCCTTGTAGGCAGTATAAATAATTTAGTACTCAGGTAAACATATATCTGATACTACATGCATATTCACCTAAAGCAGCAACAGCAGCCTCAAAGCCCAGCTCCTCATCGCCCGGCATCTCGTTGTTACGGTTACGACTGGGAGGACGCGAGCCCGTAGGGGAGACCACTATATAACAATAAGAAACAAGGAAAAAAATAGCGGCAAATGTATATACAACATGGTCCAAAAATCTGGCTCCAAGGCATTTTTCCCATATATAAAATCTGATGTTTTTTTTTCTTCTTATTTCAGACCCAAGATGACTTACACTAGAAGACTGATTTGACCCCGAGCTAACACCACCTGACATTTTCTTTGGGGTTATCTAAAATCAGCAGACTATCAGAATGGGTCCAGAACAATCACTGCACTAAAAAGGACATCATCTCTGCATGTAACATCAGTTGTGATGCATTTATAAGTCATCAGTGTTCAGTGTATAAACAAAGGCAGCTTCACTACCATCAATTTGAGCATTTGCAGTGTTTTATACTTAAAATATTTTTTTTTTCTATGTACCTAGACTTTTTTGGTCACCCAGTATAATATTTAGTACATGTTTCTATTCGCCACATTTGGTCAAATTTCAATGATTCTGAAGACATACAATCTAATATTACATACATAAATTTAGGTCTTATTGTACAATACATCATTGATGAATTGTCCACAACGAAGTGTGCAATGTAGTTAAACCACTTTAGTACTAGGCAAGTACATCTGGTAGGACTCAAGGGCATGTACAAGAAGGTTTTGGATGGGCTTCATCATTCAAATGTGTAAATGATAATATTAAGAGCACTTATGCAAAGCTGAGGCTCACCTGGAGTGCACAAAACGTCAAAAATGAAACTGGCCAACATTAGGGGCAGAACTGGACGATAATCACAGAAGTTTCTGTCACGTAACTGCTCGGCTCTATCCCTTATAGCAGTCATCTCTACGAGACCCAGAGGAATCTTCTTTAGCAAAGCAACCACCTCTGACTCTTGATATGCCAGCTTCACCTATAGACAGAAACAAAGATTTATGTGCATAGTAGATATACCTACTGGGAGGAATTTGAGGTCATATGAAGGAGTGTGTGTACCTCCAGGGCCTTTGTGGAAGCTGGAGGTCTCTGGAGTTCCAAGGAGAACATTCCAGTGCTGAAGGCTAGGTTGTGAAACTCCAGTCTCTCACTCAGCACAGTGAGCAGGAAGGCTGCTTTGGAAAGCGTTTTGGTAGCCACTTGAGTTTGTCTGGTGGTCG
This sequence comes from Clarias batrachus, assembly GCA_003987875.1. NCBI lineage: Eukaryota > Metazoa > Chordata > Actinopteri > Siluriformes > Clariidae > Clarias > Clarias batrachus. The sequence goes on from QMIH01000039.1 coordinate 625,033, forward strand.
ACACCTTACTCTTCTTACCCTAACAAAGCAAGACATAATTAACAAACTGAACAACATGTGTTGCTTTACTGTGGTTGATGTAGATATTGCACTGATCTTTTCTCAGAGCACGGTTTTCAGTCTGCTTTACTTTAATATCAATAATTATGAAATTATGTCCATGTTGCCTATTTACTGGCACAACGGCATGCGATAGGATTAGTATCAGACCCATATCTGATAACAGGTATTGGTTTCTATGCCTCCCTAAACATAATTCTAAACATCCATGTGATTTGCCAGCCATAATGTTTACTTTGTATGCTGTTAGGAGATATATTTATCTGCCTCAGTTTGTTTCACCTTTGTCTGTGGTTGCTCGACTTTGAGGTCAGGAGGGTTGGCGAGAAGATCTCTCGCTAGATCCACAGCCAGACGACAAGCTTCATTACTGTATCCATGAGCATAGAGTGCCTCCGCACAAGCAAACAGCACCTACACACAGCAGATGCTTTTTAAATAATGCATTCCATAGGTTATGCATAACCTGTGACAAGGCACCTTCATTAAAACACAAATCTCCTCACCTCCATCTGACCTTCCTGCTCCAAAGGTTTGATTCCAGCGAAGATGTCTGGTTCTTCCTCAAGGTTGCTGTCTGGTACTCCTCTCTCAGCTCCCTCCTCAGAGGCAGCACTAAGATAGTAGGCCTGGTAATCGTCCTCGCCAACTGGGTCTCCACCAGCTGCTGCCTCTGGGATCTGGGGTCCAGGCGTCTCTGCCGAGTTGCTTCCTTCGCCCTCTCTTCGGCTTCGAGAAGATTTTGCGGCGACCATACCCGATATAGACGGCAGAGCGTCCTCTACCGGATCATCGTCGCCTCCATTTTCTTCAATTTCTGCCTCCACATCTACCTCTTTTTCCACTGCCGCAGCCAAGGCAACCATTGGATTTTCTTTGGGGAAGCAGTGAGAGTCTTCAGCTGCCATTGGGATCGGCGCATGAATGCCACATTTACCCTCGAATGCGCGCTCCTTGTTAACATTGCTGCCACCACCACCACTACTGTTGTTGTACTTCCGTGGTTCTCTGGGCAGAGAGCTTGGTGAAGGCAGCATCTCAGGGGGTGGAGGCAAGAAGTCAAACGTGTTGCTCGCCTCCGCTCCCAATGCCAGACTAGAGCCATCATCAAGGCTCAGCTCAGCCATATCAGGCTCCAAAGAGCTGTCCTCGCTGCTAGTGCGCCGTTTAGCACTTGGATGCTTCCCACCAGCAGCACTCGAACTTTTACCGGTCTGGGTCAGCTTTCCTTTGCTGCTAGTAGACATTGAGGAACTGCAAGTTTTATACGCGCCTTTTGCACCTTCATCTATGGACAGAGACATACCCCCACCTAAACGCACCAACATCCCTCCACTGTTTACCCCAGACATGGGTTTTCTTTTGCTCACAATGGTCTCTTTGGGCCGCACTGCAACCTCTTGTGGGAGTGGTTGCGAGCTGCTACGTGATTTGTGTTCAGGAGCTCCAGATTCAGATCCCCCACCACGTCCACCTCCCCCTCCTCCCCCAGGCTCCAGAGGTTCCCCACTCGTCCCTGCTTTGGCCCCTCTCTGTGGCTGCGCTGTCCGTGCCCAGCCATATGAAGCACTCTTTTTGTCTGCACTGCAGTAGGTAATGCCAGGCAGAGGGTATGCCACTTCCCAGTTAAAGTAACAGGACTCGACAGCCGGTTTGAAACCCTGGAAGAGTTTGTCAAGAGACTTGCGGTGCTGTCCCCGCTTCACAATCTCAATCACTTTGAGGTGCCACTGCTTGAGTTGGGCGGCAAGCTCCAAGCGCCTAGTGAAACAAAAACATACAAAAGGATTCAATTCTTGATGAGCAGTCATATGTCAAGCCTGCGTGATTAATATATAGTCAAAGAAGAACACTCAATGATATCTAGCATCCATATCATAAGACAAACCTGCAGCACTTTTCTTTCCCATGCTTCTTGTGGCATTTGTGGCCTTAAAAAACCCAAATATGCTCTTTTACTGCAGGGACCTTATCTTTGAACCAGTGGCTTGAACTCCAGGAGGAACTCAATAAGTAATCAAGAACACAATGGCCTTTTGTGTAATGAGAATTTTCCAATGCCTTACTGCAAAAGCTGTACAGCTGGTCACCATCTGACCATCTGTGGCATTTTTTAAGGCAAGAGCCATGATGTATTAATTCCTGGATACTTTGAGATTGGGAGAAGCCTTTTAACCAGCACACTTACTCTAATCTCACAAACAGGATAGAAACTCTTTATGTTATCGTAGCCAGCAGATTATATGTAAAAGTTTACCACACAGTACACACTGAGTGCATACACAGAGTGCATAAAAGTCTTGAAGCACCGAGTAGTTTGATGGTGCTATACCTCTGGGGGCTCATAGTGGGGTCAAGCACAGCCAGCCTCCAGAGCACCACCATTTCATCGCACATGCTAGCACAGGCGTGAGCAGCTACTTCAGTCTGCCCATTACTGCGACCTGTATGTCCACTGGCACTGCTGTGAGATGCAGATGTCCGCACACTGTACCACCAACCAATGATCTAGAACACAAAGACAGAGAGAATGGTTGAGCTATGGTGTGACCACTAAACAGTAAGTAACAGTAAACAAAACAAGGGTGATGTGGCTTGGAATATTTTGTGTGTGTGTGTGCAGTACTTCCTAGAGATGGGGGGAAAGAAAAACTGAATTCAGTTATGAATCATGATTCTTTTATGTGCCGATTCATGTCCATTTTTAAATTATTTATTACATTTATAATAGAGATGCACCACCGACTAAAACTGGCTGTTTTTTAGATTGATCAACCATGAACGATCACATTGCACATAGTCCATTCTGTAACGATTGGTGCAACACAAACACATTTTTTTACATTACATTATTGGACATTAAATTATCAAAAGTCATGTTTTTTAAATGATCAAAAATCACTGCATTAAAAAACCTCCCATCGACCTTTTTCTCCAAACTCTGCATGCAAATTAGTCTCAAACCAACTCACACATGTGGAGACAACACACACACACACACACGTGGACACAACACACATACACACGTGGACACACACACACACACGTGGACACAACACACACACACACGTGGACACAACACACACACACACGTGGACACAACACAAACACACACGTGGACACAACACAAACACACACGTGGACACAACACACACACACATGTGGACACAACACACACACACACACGTGGACACAACACACACACACACACGTGGACACAACACACACACACACACGTGGACACAACACACACACACACGTGGACACAACACACACACACATGTGGACACAACACACACAAACACACACACGTGGACACAACACACACACACACACACACACGTGGACACAACACACACTCTTACACCAGTCTCAAAACACCTAGTGCGCTAATAGTCTCGAAACGCACGTTAGAAGCCAACCGTGCCCACGTCAAAAGCCATGCGCGGTTGTGTGAAGTTGAAGGCATTTTAGCCGATCAAACGCACGGTTTCCTTATAATCCTACAGGTAGTGCTCTAAACTATAAGCACACAGGCATCCGGTAGAAGTGGTAGAAGTGAATTACTTGCCAAGTGTGTTTAGAAATAATTATGGTGTATAACATTGAAACGGGCTGCTTGGTAAAAATGTAGCTTTTTATTTACTTTAATTTTAAGTTAAATGCCAAACTCTTGTATGTATTGTTTAAATGTTGCAGTTTTTAAGTGAGAAAACTAATGTTTTAACTAACTAAAAAAACGTGTAATGGTGTGTAAGGTTTTAACTAATAGTTCAATTCAGATGAAAAGTTGTTGAAAAAAGCTAAAGTCTTAAACTTTGAGTGCCGATTTCCCTTTTTTAAAGGTTGAAAATATCTTAAAATTGTAACAGAATCGGAAGAAAAAAAGTAATATCAAATCGGGATATTCATAAAATCATTATACTTAAAGAATCATAATATTAATCTATCTTAGTACTGTGATATCGTACCAGGTGGTAACTGGTGATCTTCATCCCCAGTAATTAAGTATTTTACATGCTAAAGAAATAGACTAGTTCCTTTTTTCATTAAGACTCTGCAAAAAAAAAACTTTTTTTGTTTTGCATGAGAATGTGTTAAAGCCACATGTTATTATTTATCTTTAACATGTGTGTGCAAGCTATTAATAATTCTGTTTTATTCCACAACAGAACAAATACAGTCAGTGCTAATGCTATTGTACTAGTATGAATTATAAAGATACTAATGGTACTATAGGTAACTGCAATTGTGTTTTACTTTATTCCTCAATAAGCATACGTGAAAAAGTGAGTACTTGTTGCATACCTGCTCATAGGTGAGGCACTGTTCAGTGAGGATTTCCAAGAGTGGTGCAGCATTGCTGTCTCTCCTCTTAAACATCTCCCTGACAATGGACAGGAGGTTCCAGATGCCCTCTGGCTCTCTGCCCCTCAGTGGTCTCAGTAAGCAGGCCCACTCTGCTGCAGCTGGGGGCTCCGTGGATGAAAGATACATGGAGTTCACATCACTGGGGGGGAGACACAGGAAGACCATCACTTTCAAGGTGCAACATTTACAGACACTCACGCTGAGGCTTGGCTAAAATCTCAACCAGAAGCTAACGCAGTTATACAAGCCGAGTAGTACAACATAGCAACATAGACTCTTCAGCAGTACAACATAGTATTAGCAGGGTTTCCAAGTTCATGGGCATGAGTACTAGAGATCCAGTGGCCTCGTTACTCTGCTTCACCTTCACAAATTTGGCAGTTCAAGACTATCTGTGTCTTATTTGATGTAATACTTTGTTTCCTAAAGTAATATAATTCAGTTCAGCAAACAATTATTAAAACTGTCTGAACTTCCACTTATGTAAGCTCCACACAGCCTTGCAAGTAAAATAAGTTCAAGCGTTTGAATAATAAATACCTGAACACTACAGGGGAAGGGCCACAGAACTTGTGCAGTGTCTTTTTAATGTTGTCACTGAGAGTGGATTCATCCAGGTACCACGTGCTTTGGTCTGAAGCCGAAGGCCCAGCAGTAGGGTCTGTAAAACACATAGTTAGTCTGTAGCCATACTACAGGGAGCAAATTAAAAGAGATAAAAGTATTTGCAAATCTTTAGATAATCTTCTGGTGTAAAAGTATTCACAAGTATTTTAAATACAACGGTATGTTAAATATAGACACCTACAAACAAGTACAATACTTACAAACAAGCTCTGTTCCAAGAACATGTCTGTAAGTCAGATTTGTTCTTAAGTTCGACAACGTTAGTCTTATATGCCTTTGATACGAATATACAATGTAAAGAATACAAATCCACTTGACTAAATATCTGTTTCCTTTCCCCACACACCCATGATGTGGCAAAACTCAGACTTATCAAATGTAACAGTGTAACAGACGCCATTTTGCCTCAGAGCTGTTTTCCACTGTGTTTTGTTGAGGACTTTCTGAAATTAGGATTATTTACCATCAGTACAGCTATGCAGGACACCAATTTTCGATCATAGTGCTCCCGGACAGATTAATTGAAACTGGCGAAATCGACTCATTCCTCCCGCACCCCCCACACATACAATATACAGGACTTTTAATTATTGTAAATATTGCTATCTGGTGCACTGTAGTGTCTTATTTGTAAAATACACGTGAGCTACTTCTGTGATTTGTTCGCATATACTATTTTGTAGCATCGTGGTCTGTACGTACCTGCGCTGTATTTGTTTTAAAGCAAACTTTTTTTTTTGTTTTCTTGAAAAAAAAATACATTGCCTATAGCTTTTTGGTTATAATTACATTGCACTTCGGGATAAATAGTATATCTTAAAAGACAAACCTTTTGAGAAGTTTTTGATTATATATCTCAGATGGCTCTAAGATGTACTAACATGTACGTTTACTATTGCTCATCAATAGAAGGTTCAGAAAATATCCAAATAGTTTTTTTCTAGCCTTCATGTACAGTAAATCACTGTAAACCACAAAAGCAGACAATCTGACTTACTCTAATGCGATACATGTTAGACTCTAATACACTACACACTATCACAGATCTTCTTTTCAAATCACAGAAATTATAGTGTGTTTTTCTTGTGTTTGCCCTACCTAAACTAACAATTAATCTTAAGTGGGTTATTCTGGTTAAGGAAACAGCTTAATGCTTTAATTTGACTTGCTACAACAGCAATCTATCTCAAAGAGGCAATAAAGGTTTCAGAATAATCACAATGCACCACATTTACTGTACTCTCTGTTAATACATTCAAAGCTCATTCTAGGAAGGTTGTCACCCTCACCAGCTTATCATTAGCGCTTAAGTGACTATTTGATTTGCACTGAGACATAGTGAGTAATAAATATAAGAAGGGCAGATGATATAAAGGGTGGTATAAAGGGTGCCCCGAAAGGGTACCACTCACGATGAACTCATGTTAACACGCTTGGCTTTATAAATGCAATTTTTAATGCAGTTCTTTAAATTCAGCCATGAGAATAATTTCAATACGTTCTCCTTGTGTAAAAGGCATACCTAAAGTCTGTCTGCGATACAAACCAAGCATGAAATTTTTTTAGAAACCGTTATGCTAGAAAGCATTCATTTCCATTTGGTATGGAGACCTTTGGGACACCCGGTGCTTTAATGACAAGCAACGTCCTCTGAAACTGCAGCTGTGTATACTCAACATGAACTTTGTGTACGTCTTTCAAAGGCACACTGCTAGGTTAAAGAGCAGTGAATAGGCACCGTGTTGCACAGATTTCATTACACTGCTGTGTTGGCAAGTCAGTTGTTCATGGCCTACTTCTGAAAAGCCACTTTTAAGCAGGGAAACTCCCTATTATTTAGATCTGTGAGTCATAGCTAGACATTTTTGGGTATTGCGATTTTCGATTTGATTCGATTCAATACACTTACTGACCATTGTATTTCAAGCAGCTATATTTCTGATAGAACTTGAAGTGTTAACACTACTAAAAGAATTAAAAACTGAAATGCTGTGCCACTAGCGTTTTTAATTGTTTAAATGAAATGACCCATAGAAAAAGATCTTTCGTCCTTTGCCAATGTTCTGCTCCACATGCTGGTCCAATAGGTGGCAATAGTGAAATCCTCTCCTAAAACACGAGTGTTTTTTATAATATGTAAATGTATGCGGCTTCTATTTTCTCCTGAAGCCATTATATATTTTTAAGGAATATAAAGCATGATGTTATGTTTAATTATTACAGCGTGTTTTGCAATACAGAGGGGCCAGAAAATGTATACACACTTCAACAGTTATCTGTTATCTTGCCACTGTCGCCCTCGGCTTGCTCATCAGGGACTATCTGATCATTTTGATTCATACACAGTCACAATTCTTTTGATTGTGTAAAGCTGCTTTGCGACAATGACGATTGTTAAAAGCGCTATACAAATAAATTGAATTTAATTATCTATGCCCTTTTTCATACCCAAATCGAATTATGACAGAAACATGTAGTATTATGCCTCCTTATGATGGATGATCATAGTCACACTAGTTGATGCTGTCATGTGACGGTCAGAAGAGATGCATACATTTTTTATGCTGAAGTTTGTATACATTTTGGGCCCCTCTGTAGTACTATAGCTATTGTGGTACAGTAAAAGCATTTAAAACCCTTTCAAACTAGCGTATTGGGGTTGTAAAGCGCACACCATTAAGCACAACCATTTCTGCTTTTTGAACATGCTATTTCGGAGTTTGTGGTTATAATAACCTCCACATGTCTAGGAAGGCATTAGATTTTAGAATGTGCCAATGTGCATTTGCTCACTCAGTTACAAGAGTATTAATGAGGTAATGTCATGCATGGGGGACTGGGATGCATGCAGTGTTCTAGTGAGGTCAGGGCTCTGTGTAAGCCATTCGAGGTTTTTCACTCCAATCTTTCAAAATGTGATAGAACAGCTGGAGTATTAATGGAAGCAAATCACAAAGTAAATAATGGAGCATTTTTTTTATTAGTAGCCACTATTATTATGATAACCACTAGTTAACAGTGAAAGGGTCGTCCATACCTGGAGCTCCACATACTGTGTTAATCGCAGTGGACTGTGAGGACAAAAGTTCATCTAAGAGACGCTGTGCTGTGGGTAAGATCTGGGAAAAAAGAACAAAAAGTCTTAGGATGCACATCCAGTTATACCAATACCTCATTTGGTTTGCATTTATCGCCTAAAATGAGTATTATAAGCTGTATAATTCTAGTTAACATAAAATTGCTGTTCTGAAGCTCAGCAATAATCAGCTTAAGTGTATAATTTGAAGCACCATTGAGTGACACATCCGGTGTATTTATACCGCTAGTGTATTGGTACAGCATACATTTTGGATAGTGTTCTTGAACATACAAACCTTCCAACATTATCAAAAGCCAACAAATAGATTAGGGCTGAAAGGATCCATTGTAAAAACCAAAAAAAAAAAGCATTCCAAAAAAAAAAACATGTATTTAAATTCTACCTGCTGTGGAAGCTCACTAATAAGATACTGTGCAAACTTCTGCAGTTGGTCCCTCTGCAGTCTGGACAGGGACTCCGAGACGGGGGCTCGCAAACACACAGCAGACGCCTATCAGGACACACAGCACAAGGTTAACCCAGAATTAGCCTTGACTGTGCAAACTGAGAACATGCTGGAGAAGTATAGCTAAGAACCTTCCATAAAAATAAGTGAAAATGATACTTGTCTATGTTTTCCCCCTCCACATTCTTGGCACAAGCAGTTATTATTGAATAACTATGTAGCAGACAAAAATTATTGAACCTATCATGTACCACTATGCAAGCCAAGCAATACTAGTGAGTTAGATAAATTAATTATAGTAAATGGAGTATACATTTTCAGGTCATTCAACTGCTGATCTGTGTTCACTAGTGTCTAGCAATAGTTTAGAGGCTGGGCTTTGATGATGATATTGCCAATACTGATAATGTAACAAACAGTCAACAGTCACGTTTCTGCAATATGATTTCCTCTACAAATTCAAACTTACTATAAGCATATTATCTGAGAATTTTGAATGAATGTTTTCCCCATGTTAATTGTATTAGTTATTCTGTTGACATGTTTTTTCTAGACATTTTTCTATACATTACCTACCAGTACTACTGTTTTGCTGGCACACATTTACACTGTGATACATATCTTGACATTTTTGTCATATTGTTCACCCTCATCATCACTTGTTCAGAAAGCTGTATACCCATTACTAAAGTTATAAGAGGGGTCCAAAAAACACACACACTTCAACAGTTATATTTGCCCTTTTTAAAACTCAAATTCAATTATGTCAGCATTACTTTATGTTTCCTCTAAATATGTCAGTAGTTGCACCATCGTTAATGTCATCAAGGGACCTTTTTTTGGGGGCCTCACTTATATATGGTTAATGAGTAAGCCTGCATGTTTTGCACGTATACAGCTATTCCAATACTAAAGGTGATTAAAGCTAGAGTGCATGATGTCCTCATGTATGACACTATAGATCATGTCTTTACAGGGTTGAATACCACTTCCTGACTGTCTTCCTCCACATATACATTTTACTGACATGCACAAAACTGTTGAAATGCAGCATGTGAAGGCACTTCCAGCTAAGAGGGGCTTGTTTGTGTGTTTTTTTTTTTTTTTTTTACTTACCACTAGGTCATTAGAGGGATAATTTATCACCTAAATTGACACTTTTTTAATTCATAAATATTTTATGGGTCCTATATTTTAAATATTTTAAGCCTGATTCTCATTTATTTATTTATCTTTGAACATTTTAATCCATATGAGTCTAGTGGGTCCAGTATTACTCTTTAAATAGAAGAATTAAAAGCCATTTCCTATAATTAAGTATATAATAACTTAAGAAGTATATAATAACTTCAGAAATTTAGAAAACTCAGCCCACTAAGACACACAAGCAAATGCATGACTACTAATAGATGCACTACTAAGTGTGAAAAAAACACCCAAAGCCCACTCAAAGAAGCTATGATGCATAGTCCAAACATCCTCACACACATTCAGCATTTCTGACTCATTTATTAAAATACAATATATAGTATTCATATACTATTGACAAAAGTTCACTAATCCATAGCATACATGTTGTAAAAAAAATAAATAAATAAATAAAAAATTTTAATTGTAAAAATGGTTCAGGCTCTAAGAAGATGGAACAATGGGTCTCACTGTCTACACTGAGCCCACATCAGGTCACCACAGAAAAGGCCTTCACACCTCCAGGTCTGTGAGCCGTTAATGAGTTCACAGCTTACTCACCAGATTCAGTCTAACATTGCCTAATAAAGCATGCTGGCAAATCTACATAGCTCTGTTCTCAGAATGCAGTACCAACACATAAACTAAAATAACTATTTACTCCTCTCAGAAACGATTATAGAAAAATATTATGATTAACTGGAGTACAACACAGTGCATAAATTATTCTGTAACCAAATCTACAAGTAAGAAATTGTCTCAAATAATTCCTGTACATCTCACACCTGCAGATGTGAACATAAATCACAATGCCGGTGCAGTTCTGCAATTTGCAAATGATCATCTTTTCATATCGACACTGGCAAATATCTAAAGAATGCGGTGTATCAGTCATTAAGAGACAAAGCATGCAAGCTTGAAAAAAAAAATTCAGATGATTATGAGCCTCGTAATTTCCCCATGCTGAAGCATGCAGAAGAAAAGCTGCCCACTCAAACACGCAAATGCTAAAAGCCACCCACGGCTTGGGCTGCTGGGTCTATCGGGCTGAGCAGAGCCCTTCTACATGGAGATATCAGGACAGAGCAGATCCCTGGCTCCTCCCTCCACGCTCCACAGGGAGCCTTCAGACTTTAATCAAAAGCCTCTCAGCACTCTCACACCCACATCAACTCCACACAGATACAGATATGGGGGCAAGCAGTGTGGTGCTGAACAGTAATTAAATAAAACATATCTCCATACCTTACAAGCAACAAAATGTGATTCTGATATGACACCAGAATATGTTTTCTAACAGTGTTTTTCTCTTTCATGGCTAACTGCTAGATCAATTAACAGGCAAAAGTAACTTAAAATAACAGTGCTCAGAAGAGTCTTAACACGAATATGAACATTTGCTCACTAGCCCATGAAGAAAAAGATCTGTTTATTATAATCATGTGAAATAATGATTTTAGCACCAAATCAATAGCTACGGTTACATTGTTACATCATTAAATGCCCCTTAATTTAAAACACTTTCGCATTATAAGGTTTTTTTAAATGACAGAAAGACAGGACTATTGAAATGTCTGAAAGAAGAAAAATATCAAATATGTTCAAAGTAAACTTTTCTGCATTCAAAATAAATATAAGAAAACAATAAATAAACTATAAAGGTTAATATTTAATATTTGTGCAGTTCCAAACATTTTTCCATGTTGCTCTACATTTTTTTTTTGAAGTAATATTTGGAAATGTCAATCTATAATTAAGAAAATGGGCATCTAGGAGTTTTGCCCAGTACCATACTGTACATTCTCACGTAATGCCCAATGATAAGTCTCATGTGTGATACTTTTACCCTTATAAAGAGAACAATGACCCATCATTACTCATAAATACATCCAATGGAACTAACCATATGTCCTTTTCACCTCCAACATTCTTTCCTACCACCTGGTTATGCTATGTTCTTACCTGTGGCATACTGCACCATTTAATCAAATAGATGGAACAGGACTTGACGAGTATAAAAGCATTGTATTGACATTGGCCATTATTTCATTTAGATTTGACCACATGGTCTCAATGTTTTCTAGTCAGCTGTGCAGCATTTAACCATGATTTTATTAAACAGAAATGCTCACATTCTTTATTCCAGTACTAATTGGTTTGGCAAGGGAAAAAAAAATCCCAAAATGAATAAAGAAATGTGGAGTTTAAATATTAACCATGGATTAAATTAGAAAAGATTTGATATTATTTTTCTTTGGGACTGTATTCCATGGCATTCCCTGAATTGAAACCCCTTTACATTTTACCAAATATGAAAATTAAGAAGATAGACTTATTTATAATGTTTTCCATCATATGATCGTTGAAATCTGTTATTGCTGACCTCCGCCTTTAAACAGAACAAACTCTAACTCATGTACCAACCCATTAATCAGACCTTAGAAAGTTTTCGGTACAAAATGATAAATGTAGCACTGCGGCAATAAACAGGAAAGTAAACAATTTTTCTAAACAAATACACATTTTGAAGTACAGGGATACTTTAACAAGCCAATTTGGAGGAGTGACTGCTGATGACTTCTGCTAACCTCTGCTATCTAAAAATCTAAATGAGCTAGCATTTTTCTAATCACTCATTTACCTTGGTCCCACACAAAAAAAAGGAAAATCACTACTTAACCTTTACAGAGTCCTGAACGACAGCACCTTATGACTTAGATCACTTAGGTTAGGGTGGAACGTCTATCCACACCTCTTGAGAGGAAATGCACTCACATTGTGTATCCTGAAGAGGCAAAGTGCCACCACGTGAGCACACCATTTGGCCCCAGCTCCACAGGTGCAGCTGCAGGAAGTGATACGGCAACGGTCGAACATGACTGCCACATTGTAGGCACCCTTTGACTGGCCAGCTTGAGGTGAGAGGACAGTGGCACTGAGATGAAACCCTGTACATGAATGAGACAAAGGAGGGTGTAGCAACAAATCAAACATCTGTAGAACATTCAGATCTAAACATTTCCAAAAGGGGACATTATCTAAGCCAATGTGCCGATTCCAAGCTGCTCGATCTGAAAAACTGAAGCGATGCCTGAACTACTACCTTTGCCTAATTAAGTAAAGGAAAACATTTGTCATTTGTGTGAAATTTGCTGACTTCATCACCATAATGACCATGGCAACCATAATGAAAAAGAAAAATCAGTCAGGCACAGAGAGGGAGAAAGAGAGAGAGAGAGAGAGAGAGAGAGAGAGAGAGAGAGAAACTGAGTAAGATGTTGAGAGACAGGGAGTTTGTATGTAAGGATGTTAAGCAGTGGGGGATGGATAAATGCTTTTACCACTGGAGAGCAGCCAGGCTTCCTCTGGCCAGCTAAGAGGAGCTAAGAGAAAGAAAAAGGGGGGGGGTTGGTTTCAGCTCAGAGCTGCTGTTCCAGATTCAACAGGCCTCCTTCAACTTTAACTCCAAACAAATGCATTCTCTGCACTCTCATGCTCTTTTCCTCTACCTGTTTGCCAAATACTTTCTCTTTCTGAGCCACTTTCCTTCTTAATGTGGTCAGCAGCAGGGCAACAGGGCTCCAAAATGTCATATCCATTTCTATCAAAAAGTGCTTAACCTCATTTTTAAACCAAATTGGCCTACCCCTCCCCACGGGACATGTGAGAGTGAGAGTGTGTGACTACAACTGGCAACAATTACTCATACTAATTTAGGATCAGTTGTGTTCTAATAAACTAGATCTGGGGTATAGAATATAAATCTGTGAATGTCTGGATAAGGGACTACCCTGAATGAATGGAGGCAGCAGTTACCTTATATATAAATAAAATTTACATGCATGCATGTGACTGAATGAACCATGAGAAAAGATTTGGCCTGGCGCATGGTTAGAAATCTGCAGTCTCTGGAGTACAGACATTTCTTCAAACATTAAATGCTCTGTAGTTTGGGCCACTGTTCTGCCAAAATGACTTATCTTCTTTAGCATTCCGGTGTGCAGTCGTTAGTACCTACCAAAAGTGGTCCAAAGAACCAACAACAGGGTCGCAGGCTCCCAAGGCTCACTGATGCGCATGGGGAGTTAAATCTAGCCTGTTTGGTCCGACCCCACAGAAGAGATGCTGTAACACAATTTGATTTTTTTTTTAAAAAGTGACTGAACAGACAATGCTACGCAGTTTCATGCATACAGGGCTGCTTAGGCATTGACAGGTCAAAGTGTTCATGTTGACTCATGTCCACCACCACAAGCACCTGCAACTGTATGTGAGCATCAGAACTGGACCATGGAACAATGGAAGAAAGTGGCCTGGTCTAATCAATCACATTGTCTTTTACATCCTGGGGATGGCTCGGTGCCCGTGCGTTTGTGGCTTACCTGGGAAAGAGAAAGCATTAGGATACATTATAGGAACAAGGCAACATTGCTGCAGACGCATGTTCATGGCAACAGCATTCCTAATTACATTGGCCTCTTTCTCCAGGATAACACGGCCTGCCATACTGCTAAAACTGTTCAGCAACAGTTTAAGGAAGATTACATGAATTTGAGGTGTCGAACTTGCTTCCATAATTCTGAGATCGTACTTTAATCAAGCATCTCTGAGATGTGCCACACAAATAACTCTGATCCATGGAGTCCCCACTTCTCAACTTATATGACATCACGGTGTTGAGATCACAGCACGCCTTCAGAAGTCCATGTCTCGAAAAGGCAGAGCTGTTTACGGAACTAGAGTAGTTTAATCTCAAGGTCATACAACAGTACAACATATGGCTAACAGGAATTAGTCTATCATGCTTCTCTTTGACACGATTAGTCCTGCACTCAGATGTGCTTTATGCTCAGAAGAATGAGATGCAAAGAGAGCAGTTTACTCTGCCGTGGGCTGATCCCAGGTGATATGGCAGCAGCATTTGGGTAATGAGCTAATAACAGACAATTTAATAGCACCCAAGAGATTCTGCACCCGTTATTGCATCAACCAGGACATTAGTCTTTTAACATCCCATTCTGTTCTTTTCAGTCAGTTTTTATTTCACTACTCTAAAACACATATTTCAAACAACATTATCCATATATTGTATTAAATTCTATATTATTTTTCAGATGTGGAAAAAGTACAGACTTTACAAATCAATCAGTCAGTTCATGCCTAACTTGAGCTTCTGAATGACTTCTATTGTGTAATTGGAGCTTTTAATTGATTTTCAGTTGCACAGCCTTTTTTTTTTTTTTTTTTTTTTTACTTGCCTCGATTGTAGCTAGCTAGCTAACTTACCTCTCTTGCTAAACTTGAAAGACAGCTTTAAATTCCAAGCGTTACTTCGGCTTTTTTTTTTTTTTATTCTTTAGGTGTCATAGAATCAAGTGTACACTCATCCTTTCAATCTTCTTTTACATTTTATTCACACTAATCTAACCGCAATCAGGAACACATGGAAACGTTCAGCTTCTAGGCTCTCCAAAATGTGTGTGTTAGTAAGAGAGAATAAGAAAGAGAGGTCAGCTTTTGTCCAGCATGTCTCCTTACCAAGCCAGCTGCATGAGGATGAGTCTCTGCTGCTGTGCAGCCCACCACCTCCAACAATAACACTCATTTACATAGGCCCTTTTCAAACCAACCACACTTACATTTAACTCTGCCAGAAACATTGAGTCTGAAACAGCACCACTGTTTAGATGAGTGAGGACAGAT
>QMIH01000039.1:640592-659707 GCA_003987875.1 Clarias batrachus
ATATATATAAATACACATACATACACACACACACACACACACACGCACTCACGCGTATACTGGCAACAGTCCAAAAGAGTGCAGCGAGTAGGTACTAGGGGTGTAATGATGCACAAAAGTCACAGCTTGAGGTGTACCTTTGTTTTGAAGTCACAGTGTGGTAAGTTTCGGGACAGCAAAGTTTTTTTAAAAAAACTCTTGTTTTATTATTAGTTGAACTTGTAACCAGTGAAAAACTGGCCATAATTTTCTTAACACAAAAAAAATGCACAAAAAGGCGCACACTTTTTTCTTATTGTAAAAAAAAAAAGAAGAAAAAAAATAGATGTCTAGGTGCTATGTTGCGCAAGAATAATAACAGCCCTAGCCATACAGAATATTCTAAACCATAGTTTTTTTTTTTAAATAAGGGATAAGTAAAGGATTTTTTTTTAATTACTTGCATTATTCCTACTGGTGATAGCACTGTTACTATTTTCCCAAAACATTGTGGGCCTTTCTTTCTCAACAAGATAAATGGTGAGCGTATCTTTCATGAAATAAAATGTCACCGCAAGAGAAGTCTGTTTTTATTTTTTCAATTCAGAAATCCAAGGTCTTTCTTTGTTTACAGAGTGACATTATAGCATCAGAAATAAAGTTAAACTTTCTATCTTGAAATGAGTTAGTGTATATCCACAAGTATTAGCTTTAGATTCATGAACATGCATTCATTTGTTAAATCTAAAACGTGAGTTTGTTGCTTGAGAAAGAAAATGTCATTCATCCGAGTTAGCTACCTAGCATTGCTGCTAGCAAAACCTAAACATAGAGGCATCCAGGTTCCCAGTCATTCCCAGGGAAATGCTGTCATTCTGACAGGCAAATTATCACTTAGAATAGAATACTGAATTATATTTTTAATTCTTTTTTTTTTCAGCTGACTTATTAAATCTGTACTAATTCCATGTCAATGAAGTTATGTTTGAATCCTTTGCTAAAAGATATGTCCTGTTTAATTTAAACTAACCAAATAAATAGATTAAAGGACAGAAAAAAAATTGGAGAAAAGCTAGACTACATTCATTAATCTCGCGATACGCACTGAACGGTATGTTAAGACCATACCTACCATTAGACCTCTAGTAGATACACTAATGCAAAACACTTTCAAGGACATTTACGGTTTGTTCTGGTATTAAATGCTATTAGTTTTACAGTATGTAAATCATGACGTTTCTCACCTATCTGCAGGGGATCTTTCACAGCTCTCACACGATAGAGCTGCTCTCCACGCTGGAACTCATCAGGGCTCCCATTGGCCAAGCAGGAATACAACCTGCAGAGTGAAGGGAGATGAGAAAAGAAAGAAATGCAATAAAAGACCAATCAGTCCAACATACTGTATATAGTAATCAGTGTTGTTGATTTGTACAAAACAGGTGGGTTTAAAACTAAACTTAAACGTAAACATATGCTGCTTCTGTGCTGAAAGATTACAAAAAAAAAAGAAGACAATCCACGTTTCTTGGACACAAATGCGCAAAGATTCTTAAAATGTATCTGCTTCATTAACATCACATTATAAAAATGCAGAACGATTTTAATGACAATGAATCAGATTCAGCTGCATGCATGAAAGCCTCTACCCACTAGTCCCTTATTTACACATCGTACAGCTAAAACACACACCGATTCAGCAACCCATATCAATATTTTATTTACATTAACCATGCCCTAATTTGTGTGGATGTTGGAATAGTAAACCAATAAAAAACATATAGAAACCTGCAGGCATCTAGTGATCTAAGGAAAATACACATGGAAAGACAATTTAGAGAGATTTGTTACTGGTGCTGTTTAAAATAAGGATGCTTTTTAAAAGCCACAACCATGATGCACAGGAAGTCATGCGTGTATAAGCAAATACCTGCAATCAATTATGTGACTTAAGCCCTTTTCAGACATGCGCCCTTTTCCATAAATTTTCACAAAATTTAAGTGGTCAGGATCATGTCTGTATGGAGTCAGCTCGTAAAACTCAACCCAGAAATTCTATTAGGTTGACCCCAGTTACTTTTATGAATCGCTTTCAACCAAGAACAAGTCTGAACTGCATGGAACACTTATGGATAGGCATGCTCACGAGTACGACATACTGACTACAAAGGATGTAGAATACAAACTGAACCAACCAATCTATAGAATGATGCTGTAAATCTGTGAGCCAAATTGGGTGGGTTTACCAGCTGGACTACATTTTGCATCTTGTGGTGGAAAAAGGGATCTAATCTAAAGCTATTTTAAAGCTCTGTGATGTTGAAATTAGGGCTTATCTACATAGTAATGAAGCACAAAGCCTGCTGTGTACACAGTGTGAAATAAATTAGTTACAACAAATAAGCACTTATTCAATAATATAAATAAATGTGCAAAATATAAACCCTGAATATTTAACATCTCAGTCTCACACTGACACTGTACAAAAAATAAATGACTTGAACAAATGGGAAAAAAAACAGATCTTACCAAAATGTGTTTGCCATTTAAAAAAAAAAAAAACCTTGAAACCTATGGGTGTTACTCTTACCTGATATCCTCCTCATTTTCCGGAAAGCTCCAGTATGCAATGCGCAGCTGAAGTTGCTCAGGAACAGGAGGATAAACTTTTTCGACCACCTCAAATGGGATATGGAACGCCACTTGCTTAGCTGACAGCTCTACCAGAGGGATGACCTGTCCATCTGAAAGAAGAGCAAGAATCTGAAACCTCAAAGTTAAATAGCTTTATCCTATAACAGTACAAGCGTTAAGTAATCCCTAGTGTAGTTGGAGAAAATTATCTGGCAGTCCTTGCCATTTTCCTCAAGGAAAGTAAACAGTTTTGTTAATCACATGAATTCTTCACTACACTCTCAAAATGATTCTCTCACTGTAGTAATACACAAGCGACTATACACCCAGGGCAAATAAATGACCAAATAACCTCATCTGAGGACAGGAACCACACTGGCTCTATGACTAAAATAAGACAGCTGCTCTCACTTTACCCACACACTTTAAGCACATGCATCACGACCGAACACATTTGGAATCAGACAAGCTGTCAAAACAATGCAGACACAGATGATGGCTGCAGTTCAGACAAATGAAAGGTGGAGAATAGTTCAAGCCTTAGAAGTGAGGCGCAAGTCATCGGGCCATCTATTCTCCCTTAGAGATGCACTGCACACAGAGGTTTATGAAGCGAGCGTGGCGAGGACAGCTGCAAATAAGTCCCGACATGGACAATCCTGATGAGGTTTAGTACTAAAATAACAATAAAACACAAAAAACAACTGAATATATACATCTTTAAAGGACCCTTTGAGCTAAATATAAACTTTAAACAGCTATAAATCCTGGGACCACAGATGATTAAATATCCTTCATGAGCAGTAAAACAGTGAAGGAGTAAAAAAATAAATAAAATTTGCTTATGAGATCTCAAATGGCAAAAGAGAAAGCATTTTTTCGATCATCCTGAAAACAGGAGTTTGAATCCTGATGATGCCACAGACGCCCACAGTCGGAGTCAAAGAGAACAACATTACCTATGGTCTCCGGGGGAGGCAGGCATAGTCTGACTCCTATATCAATCATAATGACACTAGTCAATCATGGGTGTATATGAGCACACACAGGCAAAGGGTTGTGTAGTTTCCTCTCCGTAACTCTTTAGAAGCAGTTCCAGAGCAATTTCGGAGCCAGTGCCCAATTTCGAACCTTTTCTTTGTTTTCGGACAGCCAAAACACTGGCCCTCAGACAGAAGAAAGAAAAAAAAACTTTCATTCTAGCACCAAAAGTTTCTCTACTAGAACAAAGAATTGCTTATGTCAGGGGATGGGGGGGGTGACATTTGCATGATCAACTAAACGTTTGTAACCACCATCTTTAAACCTGAGTGCAGTCACAAGTAGTGTAGAGTCGTATCTACCAGAAAAAATAACGTAAATTGACTCAAAATGCTATGGGCGGCACGAATGCCTTCTAGTAATAATGGGTCGATCGCAAAGTAGACTCGCAAAGCCATGTTTAAGTCCACCATCGTTATGCTTGCCGCTACCATTTTGTTTTCAAATTTAAAAAACATTAAATTTGCCTTTGCTATAATGCTGTTTCACATGATTCTCTGTCAAAACATCATTTTAACAACAGGCATTTATGAGTCTTAACGCATCCAAAACATCACTTAAATCACAAATGGAAAATTTAGAAAAGATGTATTGGTGGTATGGAGAAGCGTTCCACTTGTGATTAAAAACATGTGAAATAATGAGCTAAACTGCTTGGTTTCATACATCAGGAGAACATGCAACATCATGGGGTCTGTTATGACAAACAATCGTAAAAAGATTTAATCCATTACCATGGTTTACTTTTGAGCTAGAGCTGACATAACAGTTGCTAAGACAATGCTGCATCACACAACTCCACACTGAAGCGGAGTATTGCTCATCTGCAGTCAATTTTCTTAAGACACTGTTGCACAGAAGGAGATTCAGCACTGAGGAAGCCACAAACAGCCTTACAGCAGTGCAAAACTGCTGATTATTTTGTCTTATTGACAAGTAGACATTTAGTGTTCAGACAACAAATATAAAGAACCAAATCTCTACGCAACCTTTCCTCCATTGCCCATTCCTAAAGTGCAATCATTGAGAATCAACAGGCTGATCAGACTTAAACACAGCAACTGCATTGTAATGCTGGAATGAGCCGGTGACAGGATTTCATGTCTAAAACGTGTACCAGTGGTTAGAAAAAGACAGAGCACATTGCCAGCAATACGCGCTGCTCAATATGGAATGCTACTAATGTAGCGCTACTCCCTGCATCTGCAATATGGCAAAACAGATGGGTGAACGCATTCCCACATGGCATGGGTAAAGGCAGGGCTCCACGACTTGGATGAAAGATTATTTCCATATTTGTCTGATTTTATGAATGTTGAAGCAACCAAATTTACGTAGGCTTACTTTTTAGAAGAAATAAAATACAAACATTACCATTTCTGTACAAAATGAGGCCTAAGCAACCTGGCAGCGCAGTGCAGATGCTGGATCCAGTGACTTATTAATATGCAAGGCATACATGTATCATTTTTCTGCAACTCTAACCACTGCCCTTAAATACTCCAGCCTAAATGACCCACACTGACCCACAGGCTCAAGGCTGAGAAGATAGTCTTTGTTAGTGCTTGCCTACTCTGATGATGTCTGCAGAGGAACCCTGACAAAAGGCTATGGTTTAATATGATTTTGGTCATGTACTCTTTGACAATTATTATTAATAATGTGAATTCTCAATAACAGTCTTTTTTTAATCCTGAAAAGGTTAATTGACCTTTTAACCCTTTTGTTTGAAGCCAAAATGATTTGGTTCCGGTGCCAAAACATTACATGTCCAGAACTAAGAACTGTTTATGTCGAGGGCTTGAGGTGAGGGTCATTTTGTCTCCATTTTTTCCCCATTAAATTAAATATGAACAGCGTATAAGGGTTTTGAAGATTAATTTGAAACAGACAAAATTTTTGATTGCAAACCTAAATTTTCACCTTGTGAAGACATTCACACTTGTTCTTACCGATTCGCACTACAGGCAATAAAGGATCACCAACTCGTAGAGGAAACTGGATAAACCAGAGGACAGAAAAGAAAAATGCAAAACTTCAGCCAGACAGAAACCTGAGATGAGGAATGAAGTCCTGGAGCTGTGAAGTGGTGAAGTTACTTGCTACGTCAACATGGCTCTTTTAATGTAAATCAGTGAAGTAGACAGTTTAAATAGTGAGTAAAACAAACGAAATGGGATTTATGTTGCTAATGTTAGTTAACAAAACTTCAGGCGATCATCATCTGTGAGGTCATGTCCCAAAACAAGAAAAGATTTGACTTTGATTAATGTCCCAATTAAAAATTTCTGTATGAAAGCAAAACCCAGGTTGGCAATCCAGCACACACAGTAATCTGGACTGAAAATGCTGGTAAATAAGCATTTTCTTTTCTTTTCTTTTTTTAATTGTGATATGTGGCATAAGATTATTTGTCTTGGCCAAAGTCCCATACCCATCACAAAATGTTGAATGCCTTAGGTTTCCTCAGATAAAAGGGGGAAATTAATATTTCTAAAAATAAGGAACACAATGTTGTAAAAGCAAACTTGTAACAATGACAAAGACAGCTAAAGAGAGTGAGTGTACGTGAATGAACGTTGACTCAGTTACACCAGACCACTCATAGACAGTCATAAGCTGACTAAGTCAGTGAACAGAAGGCTAGTAAACATCTGCGGCTTTGTCTTATATATACAAACGTCTGATAGTGTCCTACTCATCAACCTCCTGTAGTCAAGCTGATAAATAAAACAAGGACAGTCAGCACCCACAGGTCTAAACAAAATAATGTCCAAGTGAGTAAACTGCTTCAGTAGCTGGACCAAGAAGAGCTTTGAGCATGCAAAATACCTCCAACTTTAATTCTTAAACCAAAAAGGACGGGATTTGCCAGCAAAGCGAGTGAGCTGTACAAGCTTAGCAGCATTATACAGAATTATTAAATAGTGGGTTTATTGCTTAACCACAATACCCCACTCTGAGGCAGTGACCTGCACAAGACAAAGCTCTTTTTACAGCCTTCCCTCTGCTCTACTACACCCAACCCCCACTGCTCCTTCAATCCAAACACCATACGGCTTGTGTCTAGGAAAAAAAGGCCCTGACTGACTTACTTAATAAATATTACTCTCACACCTTCAATTACAAAAGTTCGAGCATGCTGAGTTTTGCTTTCACAACCATAAAGATGCTATATTCAGTTCCTCTGCTCATACACTTTACTACGTCAGGGTTTTGAGAAGCCCGAGTTTCTTTCACAACGGGAACCTTCAGTAATAATGCAACTAACCTTGTGAATCTGGGTAACTAACAAGTCATTCATACACTACACAGCTACTTTACTTGCAATAAAAACAAAGAGGCCATGTGAATATTACATTAGAGAAGAGCGACGTTTTAAAGCATCCTACAGAAACTGCTTGGCGATGTCTCTAGATTATTTTTAATTTCGTAATCTGGGGTTATCAAACTTTTTGTAACCAAGGTCATCTTAAAACAAATTTACAGTCCCCTTTAAGATTTCAACACAGATAGGATGCTATAGGTACAGCCCAACTATTAAAATAAATGTGAAAGATAATTTTAATGTCATGAGCTGTTTACTCCCCTCCACCCACTTAAACCAAACCAGCTGTGTTAAAAGAAAGATTCAAAGCATGATAATATTAACAGCACATTTAATTATTTTTTTTCAGTGCTGGTGAGATAGTACTTGATAGAACTGTGTTCAATTCAATACATTCAACTGAAGTAACTTAAATATAACACCCTTAACTTCCCAACCACCCGGTTGAACATGATCAACACTAAGAAACACTCAATCCCCCTTGGCTATGGTTGACAAATACCTGGGAATGCCTGGTTCCCAGTTTGAGAAGCAATGAACTATATCTACGATTGTGGTGCTGTTAACTTTAAAAGGATCACTTATTAGGTGACAGGGTTGTCAGGCAATTCTGAAAATATCTTCTAAGGTCAGAGGTAATAGCAAGGGCACAGGGGAGTGACAGGGATCGCATTTCAACGACAATGTCTGCTCATACATGGAGTGTTTCATAACACAGCAGGGTGAACTCTGTTACCTTTAATCTTAACAGTAGGTGAGTTTGGACCGGCGGACTGTTTCCTCCATCCTCTCCAGTTCTGACACAGGCTTTCTGCCTCTGAGATAAAGGAGCAAAGGGAATCCTCCTCGAAGCGGTCCGAATCCTCGAAGGAGAACCTCTCTCCGTCTTCCCACTCTGCAAACATCAGTTCCATCACATTGGCTGGTGGTGAGGGTGGGGGAAAAAAAAAAAAAAGCTGAAGCCTTTGAGTCGATTGCAGCTCAGACAGGACAGCTCAGCTTGCACAGCTGACACACAGAGTGCAGGGCTGAGTGCATGGGCGAAGAAGAGCACTTCCACTGGGGCAACTTGTAGCTTGGGGGAGGGGGCCCAAAGTGAATCAAAACACAGCAAGGAGCAACTTGCAAAAAAAAGTCTCTCAACTTGAAGCACACTTCTTTCTTTTCCTCTAGGCCTGTTTACGGTGACAACAAACACATTAAAACTACCTCCACTCACTTCAACCAGTCAGATCTGATCTTTTAGGCATCGTCATGGAAAGTTAGTCCATGTTTTTCGGAATGTGTTTCCACTTCTAATAATGATTCTTGTATATATCCAAAAGCCACGCAGACACGAATAAATAAACATTGATCTCTAAGGCGAAGAACTAAACTGTAAGTCAAAGATGCAAAGATTCTACTCTTCCTGAAAGAGCAATGACATTTCTGTGAATCTAGATATTTACACTTGACCTGTATGCGAGTTGATCCCAAACTTCTTTCTGTTGAACTTGATGTTGTTTTTTGCAAGGCACACACTGGTCCAATGAAAAAACAAAACAAAAAAAATTTCCATATATTGCTTTATTCCCCCATTATGACACTGAGTGGCTATTGTTGTAATAAATAAATAGTTAGAGAAACAGCTCAGACACGAACATACTGTTCATACAACTAAGAAACTTCCCCTCTTTCACCACGACCCCCTTTCTTTCCCCTCTTCTTACCCCCCTGAACCAGCTGAGCCACTCTGCCTGTGTGCTCCACAAAAGCTACTCTGATGCCGGCTAGCAAACCTAGCTAGCTAAAAGACAAGCTAACCGTCAAGGAACCGGTAAAAAACTAAACACGCTCTTAATGTAACAACACGCGTTAATATCGTCGAAGAAACCACGACAACCTAAAACGACTTCTTCATTTTAATGTACTTAAAAAGAAATACGTGTATGTGAATTTACAGTTCTGTCAAAAAAAAAAACCCAACCAAACAAAAAAAAACGAACAGCTAAGCTAGTAGCGACTTAGCTAACACCTAGCGGCTAGCTTGGCTAGTTCTCTGCCCGCTGCTAGCAAATAGTTTTGAAGCTATTCCGATTTCACTACAAAGACATCCAGGGACAAGGCGAAACTAACATCGCTGGTCATTTTTAAAATCTTTTTATATATGTATATATAACCAAACACTGCTAGATTTTAACATTGACAAGCCATGCCAAAAAACACTTGATCCCTGATCCACACCAGAGTGTACTCCCGTTTGTTTGTTTGTTTTAGTTCTTTTCTGATTGTCGCTCAAATCCGGAGATCCACGCCGACCCAATCTGCCGTGCTTGACATTTGTCCACCAGTACAAACAGCTAGTTATAATAGCTGTATTTTTGTCTGCACTCCCACAGACCTCTCATAATTCTTTCTACACCGGCAGGACACCGCGATCTCCCACCGGTTTCTCAGTCCTCGGCTCGGAATTCCCAAATTCTGTTTCCACCACGACTTCTGATTGATCCAAATCCGAAAAACCACCTATCTGAATCGAGTTCCCCTGTTTCCCTTCTCCCGTCATCCGTCTCTCTCTTTCTCTCTCTCTGGTGTGGAAGCTTCACCACGGGGCGTGCGTTTCCTCCGTCAGCTGATGTCCGTTTACAACAACACGGTTAAAGGTGTAGTCACATCCATGTGTAAGAGTACACACTGATCTATGAGGTCTATTAGGTTAAATATCTATGAACAGCTCGCCAACAGGGTGGCTTAGTGGTTAGCACTGTGGCCTTGCACCTCCAGAGTCCAGGTTCAGTTCCCACCTCAGGTGTGTGTGCCCTGTGATGGATTGGTACCCTGCCTTGTGCCCTAAGTCTCCTGGGAAGTCTCCATACCCCCCTGGGCTTGGTATACAGGATAAAGCATTATAGTGAGTGAAGGCTTTGGGGCTGTGAAATCATGTCCTTGTTCCTTTTGTGGCGTTTTTGCTGTCATTTGTTTAGTATATCCACCATTACTTTCCATTCAAACGCACTGACAGATGTGTCAGGCTGAAAAAGTCAACCTAAATACGGATCAGCTTTAGTTGAGGTGTTGCATTGTGTGACATGTCACTGACACACTATATGGCCAAAAGTTTGTGACCGTCATAAGCTTATGTGCTTCTTCTCCCAAACTGAAGTACGCAATTGTATAGAATGTTCTTGGATACACCTTCCTGCATGACAATACACAAAGTGAGCTCCATGGAAACATGGTTTGCTCTCTCTCAAGTGGAAGAGCCCGAATTGCGTGGACAAATCCCTGACCTCAACCCCTCTTAAGACCTTTGGAATAAAATGAAACACCGACTGCACCCCAGGCCTTCTCTCTAAACATCAATGGCTAATCTCACTAATGTGTCTGAACGAGCACAAATCCCTACAGACACACTCAAAAATCTTGTAGAAAACCTTTCCAAAAAAGTGGAGTTTATTATAACAGCAAATAATGCATGGTTAAAAAACATGTATGAGAGCTAGAGTTGGGAGTCTACAATATTTAGTGATATAGTCTGACATGCATATGTCTATAGTTTGGGCTAGAAAGAATTTAGCCCCAACCTTGGCTCTATATATTATACAGATTAGTGTCTTTCAAGCAGCTGGTGGTCCTGTTGTGAATTGTTTCACACATTGATGATTCTAGGATCAGATCCTACGACTTAGCTCCTAATGAGAAACCAACATGCATAGTGCCTTGCTATTAATAACGTTTGCTATTAATAACTTAATATTAATATTAAAATAATGATTACTATTTGAATCTATTTTAAAGCAGCATGGTGGTGTAGTGCTTAGCATCGTGGTCTCATACCTCCAGAGCCGAGGGTTTTATTCACGCTCAGGCCTGCCTGTATGGAGTTTGCATGTTCTCTGCGTCCTTAGTGGGTTTCCTCTGGGTACTCCGGTTTCCTCCCACAGTCCTAACACATGCAGAGTGTGTGTGTGTGCCTGTGCTTGTTTGGACTGACACCTGGTCCAAGGGGTATAGTGAATAGTGCCTTGAGTCCCCTGGGTTAGGTTCCAGGCCTCGTGTGGTATAGAGAATGAGTGAGTGAGTAATATATTTGAAATATATTTTGACATATATGAAGTTTTGCAGGACCTTTTTTCTTTAAAGGAAAACAAAAAGTATGCTGCCTAAAATAGTATCCAACAATTTTATTGTGGTCTATTATTTTTAAGTATAATAGTTGATCACAGATTTAAAAATCATAAATCACTATTTGCCAACTTAACGTAACAGTGCATCAGCACTACGAAAGCAGATTAATTCAGAACCTGTGCTTTTAATCATGTCAAATATTCAGTTTCTGTCTCCCATATGTACATCAGCCACCTGAACTAGAGCATCTCAGACTACTAATGCTATGTGAACTATACTGCCACCTAGTACATCAAAGTGTAATTTGTCACACCATCAAGCATAATTGACAATAAACCATTAGCTAGACCTGTAACTGTTTCTTGTTTCTCTAAGCAGACTGAAATGTAATGTTAAAGCTCTAAAAATGATTTCAGGATATAAATATATGATGCATATACAGTATATGATGGATTAAAGTATCTAAAATTGTCTATTGTTTCAAAATTAGTCACCTTTTCTTTACGACACATCTTTCTAGTAATTGTGGTGAAACAGGAGCGAGAACCTTGGGAATAAATTAGGTCTACGCCCTGGGGGGAACTCAAGTCCATTACAGTTTACAATTTATGTTTGCTCTTGAGGAAATCTCTCACTCTCTCTCTCTCTCTCACACACACACACACACACACACACACACACACACACACACACACACTTATTTCTATGTAAGGGTAATATAAAATAGCAAATTATTGGGAGATATGTAGAAACCATAATGCAGAAGCCCCAAATTGGGCTGAGAGGTGTAGTATAGAAACTACAGTACTAGTAAACATGTGAGGATCCTTTATTAACTTAATGGTAATGCATTTAACCTAAATCTCATGAACCATGAGACTGATCATGAGTCAGAATTTTTAAGCTGGAATATTTTTAGCCAACATCATGAGTTCTTTGAGTTAGCTTAAACTCACAGCAACTGACTTAACTTACATCATTGTTATTTTTAAACATGTAAAAATAAGACAAAATAGCTTTGAAACATACATGCAGCAATGTGAATACTTTTTAATTCCATTCACTTTTAGATTTGCAATTTAGAATGTTTTTACTGTAAAAGAAGTATTCATATTATAGATGTGTGAATGCGTCCTTGTTCATGTTTAATATGTGGTAAATACTACACTATGCTTATACAATTGCCTACACGTTGCAATATTTCTGTCTTAAAAACCTAATAAAAAACCCTGCTCCTCCAGAATGGAGGGTTCAATTCCTGCCTTTGGTCTGTGTTAACTTTACAAAATTGAAAGTTTTGCTGGGTTTCCTTCCAGTATTTCAATTTCCTCTGTCCAACGGCATGCAGATTAGGTTACTTGTGATTCCCAAATTGTGTGTGTGCCCTGTGATGGTTTGACACCCAAGGTGTACCCTACCTGTCTCCTGGGATAGGCTCCAGGCAACTCTCTGATAGTACAGGATAAAGCGGTATGAAAAATGTATTGATGAAATAAAAAAAATAAGTAAATATACAAATTAATAAATACATTAACCTGGTAAAATTGAGTGGTGATTTTCTTTTCTATTCTTTTCTTTTTCCCTAGGACATGTCCAATAGTTTCTTCTATGGACAGTGATAGAATATGGTACAGATTGGCAACAAATATTTGATGGATTTTTTTTATTTGCTCAGCCAAAATTATACTTGGTTTGTCACTATTGATTAGCCTTTTTAAAAGAAAAAGTAAAAAAGAAAATAAATCACATCACAGTGTACTTCCAACATAATACACCAACCAAGTAACAGTTCCACAGATAATATGCTTTATATGTCTGCTGTTTGTGTAACATCATGGTGCGTGACAGAGGGTTATACAGTATAATAAATAACAGTTCAAAATCATCATTTGGCAGCAGAAACAGTTTGCATTGCAAAAAAGTCTGATAATACAGTACAGATTGTAACACAATTACGGTGCAATAGTATGTAGGGCTCAGAAATTGCTGAGCGGAAAACAATATTGTAACATTTCCATTCACGTATTACAGCTCCAACATGAAGTTTCTAAATCAAATAGATAATTCATTTTGTTTCTTTTATATAAGCTGTATACAGTCTGGAGTCGAGCTGGCGACCCGACCTCGTAAGAAACTGCAGCTGGAATGCCGGATATATCTCCAGGGTGGGGAGTATTCGTTGCGGGATGTGCCTCATGGCACGTGGACTGACACTATCTTCCTAGATAAGCTGTATGTTTTCATCTAATATAAAAAAAACATGTAGACTTTCAAACGCCATTAGACTTGGCAACTGAGCTTGTATTAAGCACATGTCCACACACATATGGTGTTGTACAGTTTACTGCTCTCCATCTAGCTATGCAACATCTTGATTTAATTTACCAGAGGTTATTATTAGTAAAAAGTTCAAATACAGTGTTATACATTGTGGTATGAGTAAAAAGCAACAACAAACAGGCTTGGTTATTTCTCTAATGCGGAGCTGTTCAAATCCAATCCTGAAGAGACACTGTCCAGCACAGTTTGTAACTCACCCTACTGAACCTGGCAATTATTAGATTAATTGAATCAGTCAAGTTTGAGCAGAAGAATCTCCAAATTGTGCTGGACACTGGCCTGCCAGGCCTGGATTTGAACAGCCCAGATCTAATGCATGCTTTAATCTTAATGCATAAATGTTATCTTGTTTCTCTGTGTATGTACAGTATAATGTCATGTAACATTATAGCCTTTTCTGCACAACACATGTAAATCTATAGAATCTTTGAGAAAACAGATAGTCATAAATAATGTGACTTTTTAACAACAACAAAAAAATGTTTATAAAGCAGATATTTAAATGCCACACTCAAGGTCGTACTGTTGTACTGAATATCAGCATTTTGCTGCCGCGTAGGCACGAGGGTGCAGCCAGAGTAACGAAGATATCACAGCCATGATGATATCCGGCAAAACAGCACGATCATGAGTGTGCTACTGCTTTATATAACCATTTCACAAACATCTTTTTTTGTCAACAGATTATGATTTTTTTTTTTTAAGGAAAGCTAGCACACAGGGGTGTACACTCCCTTGTTTCACACACAAGTAGTTTCCTTGATCAGAGGATAGAAAGGGATTTGGGATTCAGCCTTGTGTTAGAAGCTAATTAGCTTTGCAGCTCACATTAGCCGTGAACAAAACAACAAGGATGATTTAGAGGAAATTCAGAATGATTTAGAAGGAGTTAATAAGGAGACTAATATAATGTTAAGCAGGTGTGTTTTCTTGCTGAAAGTGCTTCCGTGACTGGTTTTGACTGTGGGTTTTGCCAGAGCTCTCCCCTCTTTCCAGTACTGCAGACCGTACCGACCTACTTTCAGCCATGCTGGTGACTGACATTTATTGTAATTAATGATTATTAGAACAACTAGGACGTAGAGTGATACATATTGATGAATGTCCCAGTGCTTTTATTTATTTATTTATTTATTTTAACTCGTGGAATGCCGCTCATCCAATCAGATTAATCGGTCTGGACTAACGAGGATTATGTTTCTGGTTGCATTTTTCAGCAAAATCTAAATTGTTTGTTTCTGTTCCTTTTAAAACATTTTAAAACTTCTTTTAAGAAACGTCTTGCTACATGTTACTGTATACAGTATATTAAACTTACTAAGTAAACATTCACAAGTGGATCTGATATGATTCTGCACCATTAAGCAACATCGTATATACTTTTTAAAATTGCACATATACTTTTTGTTCATTGACTTCATTCACCTGGATTCCACAATCAGAGACACAATTACAGTCATTTTTAAAAGTTTGTACTCCCCCCCCCCTTTTTTAATCCTATATGGTTGTATTGTGTGTGTGTGTGTGTGTGTGTGTGTAAAAATATAATAAAAAATAAACTGACCATAGTGGGTCTAAATATTATTCAAATACAAACAGCAAGGCAAGTACCCTAACATGGTACTAAGTACCCCTTACTGCTTTCACAGGTTTAAGAGGGTAAGTAGCAGCCAGATGTTGCTAATCATCAGCCCTTGATTTACTGATCATCGGCAAGTGTACAAACCGCTATAAAAGCAGACGTTTTGGCAGTTTTCTGGACTTCCGCATTGAGGTGTGTGTTAACGCAATACCAAAAGGGAAAGACATAACCAATGATCTTGGAGAAGCAAGTTGTTGCTACACATAAATCTAGAACAAATTATAAATCCATTTCCAAACAATTTGGAGTTCGATGTTCCACAGTGAGAAAGATTACTCATAAGTGCAAAGCATTCAAGACGATTCGAATTTCTTCCCAGAAGTGGACTTTTCAGTACATTCACTCCAAGGTCAGACCATGCAATGCTCAAAGGAATACAAGACCCAAGAGCTGTATCTCAGACCCTACAGGCCTCACTGAGCATGTTAAATGTTAAAGTAAATGACAGCACAATTAGAAGAAGACTGAACAAGTATGGTTTGTTTGGAAGGGTCACACCTCATAACCACTGGCGGCTGTGGAGAGGTGATGATTTGGGCTTGGGTATCATACAGCCACAGGACCTGGGCACCTTGCAGTCATTGAGTTGAGCATGAACGCCACTGTATACCAGAGTATTCTATTCTGTGTAGCTATCTGTCTGACAGTTAAAGCTTTGGTCAAAATAGTGTCATTCGACCTGACAATGATGTGAAGTACGGTACAGCAGTAAATCACATCAGAATTGCTGAAAAATTAAAGAATCACATTTTTGCGAAGGCCTAGTCAAAGTCCAGACCTCAACCCAACTAAGATGCTGTGGGCGGGTCTTTAACAAAGCTGTGCATAAGTGAATACCTAAAAACTTCAATGCAATGAGTTAATGTTGTGGAGAAGAATGGGACAAAATTCCTCAACAACAATGTGAGAGACAGATAACGTCATACAGGAAATGATTACTTCCTGATAACTACAAGTTATTGCTGCTAAACTTCGATCTGCAAGCTATTGAATCATGACGGTACTGCATACTGTCGACTTGTTCTTTTCTTTTTGCATTCATTTTTGTAAAAAAAAGGATTGTATTTGAATAATACTGAGATTAGCTACGATCATCACGATCAGCTACGATGGTTTTTATTATGTTTTTACACAAAAAAATAGAATTAAAAGATAAGATGTGTGTGTGTGGGTGGGGGGTGGGCTAACTTTTAAACATGACTGTATACGTCATTTTGCAACGAGTAATAAAACATCGACTTGAGTATGTACAAAAATTTATACCAGGCTCTCAATGTGTACGCTTACCTGGAATATCAATTCATTCTAGCATTTAATGCCAAATGAGAATTACAACACTTTGTACAGTACAGTGAAATGTGTGGAAATTCTTGTCTGTTGCAATAATCATGTGCTGAAGATGTGGTGAGTAGATATGCATAAAAAAACAAACAAACACCCAGAGCTATTTGACCAACAATACTAAAATGTAAAAAAAAAAAAAAAAAAAAAAAAAGACCTGCAGTAATGGCATGCAGTTTAGTGCAATATGGTTCTAAATACATACTAGCCCGTGTCTGAGAAAGGTTCACTATGTGGTCAAAAGATTGTGGACACCTGACCATAACACTACAATTGTCACAGAGTATCATCAAAGACATTGGTCCCTGCAAGAGCATTACTGATGAAAGGGTCAGGATGACTGGTACCAGGTCAGAATACCAGGTCATCCCAAATGTGTTCAGTGGGTTTGCCATGTGAAGGCCACTTGACCAACCTTGGCAAAGTGTGTCTTACTGGAGCTTGCTTTGCACACAGGGACATTTTCATGCTGGACCCTGTTTGGGCCCCTTAGTTCCATGTAACTTAAATCCACATTTTTCTAGCATTCAAGACAATTGTGTGTTTCCAACTGTTTTTCAACAGTTTATAGAAGACTAATATACAGTATGTGTATGAGTGTCAGGTGTCCACATACCTTTAACCATAATGTTTAGTTCAACCTTGAGCATTCGAAACATTCTATATACTTTACCTCAATCAAGAAGGTCAACCTCTTTCCACATATCTCTTCAAGTCAAAGAGAGGGAAAAAAAAAACATAGCAATGAGGCGTGATGCTGAATGACGAAGCCCGGTTTGAAGTCCTGACAATGGTCCAGGATCTCCCTCCTCTGACAGACATCTCATATTTTATGCATGCTATACTTAAACAAATGTATTATATCCTCAGAGTTAAGCAGTACCCAGGGTGACCTTTTCAATCCACTTAAGGAACCTGCTGACTCGCGTGTATACTCCAGGATAACTAGGGTTCCCACAGCCATGACCCCAGGAAATGATCCCAGTTAGTGTCCAGCGCCCGCCTTCACCCTGGCACACCAGCGGGCCACCGCTGTCACCCTGGCAACTGTCCACACGACGATGCTTTGACAAGCTGCCAGCACACAGCATGCGGCCGGTGAAGCGGCTGCCGTAACGTTTTTTGCACTTCCAGGATGGCAGCAAGGGAAGCCAGGCCTGCATTAACGTACGTGAGTACTCAGAGTCTTGGAGAGAAACAACAAAAGAAAACAGGTTACCCTCTTTATTGGATTTTTTTTTTTTTATAACTTGAGTTGCAGTCAAAGAATTAAAAAAAAAAATCAAGTCAAAAGCTGACATACCTGTAACTCCCCAGCCAGTGATGACACAAGCAGCAGGTCTCTTTGTTTTCCTGTCACCATGAGCAGGAAGGCAGGCGGCATTAGTGTGTGGGTTGTATGATACACAGTTCCCATCTGTGCCCTTCAGCCTCACCAAGGCAATGTCGTACTCCCAGCCCTGGCTGAGGTACTTCTTGTGTATGACGATGCGCTCAGGGGACAGTGTACGCTCGAAGTCGTCCCTTTCCTCTGTGTGGAAGTCTCCCAACCTCAAAACATATCGAGAGGGATCGGAGCCAAACCTGAGGAAGTGGAACAATGTGCGGGTTGTTTTTAAAATCCTATTCCATTTTCAGAACCAATTATAATCTCACCACTATACGTCATGATAGAATTTCCTGTGTAATTTCCCCAGGTTCTCATTCAAACCTATTTACAGAATTGTGTCCTAAGGAATGCTAAGTCTGATGTTGAACATGATTCATAACGAATTGCAGCAGGGACTGAACACTCATATACACTCAGTCACTTTATCCTGGTCAGGATCATAATGGAACTGGAGTCTATCATGGAGACACTGAGGCGGGAATACACTCTGGATAGAAGGCCAGTCCTTTGTAGGGCTCCACGCACAAACATGGCATATTCACACACACTGTAGGCTTGATATCTAGTTACCAGTCTAACTACAAGCTTTTACAAACAGTCATCCAGGAGACGCGAGATGGCAATGCTACTGTACTCAAATTGCCACATTATTAGGATGCCTGTGCCACCAAGTCCAATCTTGTTGTTAATTTGTATGCCAGAAGTACCCCTAAAAATGACCCCTACAAAGTAATTCATTTAAGAAAACTATTTCAGACATTTGACCTTGCTGTGACCTTTCCCTTGCTTGGCTGCAATTCCAAACTCTAATCAGTTCATTTCCAGGTTGCAGTGAATTCCATAGAAATCCGACTAAAATCGAACCACTTGTTCTCGAAACATTATGCTAAAGATAAAGATCCGTTGTCATTGTAGTAATACAATGAAATTTGTTACTAGAGAGAATCTGGAACAAACACGGATGGATAGATGAATGGACTCTCAGATGAAGCATTGGAAAAAATGCTGGCAGCCAAAAATGGGCCTTGAATTTCTAAAAATGACTGTATAAATGGCATATCTGTGTAACACACAGGAACAAAGCTGCTGAAAAAGAACTATTGCAGACATTTAAGCTCGCCGTGACCTACATTCTGTTTGGCCTATGCTTGTACGCGTACAAAAACTAAATTCATCTGCTGCTTATAATGATAGTTTCACAGAAATCCTACAGACATTCCAACCACTCATTCTTGAGATGTGACATTATTGATACTCACAGCTAGATGAACAGACACCCTGAAAACATAACGGACAAATCATAAATATATATA
>QMIH01000039.1:669734-680109 GCA_003987875.1 Clarias batrachus
AAATTCACTTAAACACTTGGCGAATTTGCATGGTAAAAAAACAAAAACAAACGAATAAACAAATGTATAATAGTGAGAGCATTTCCCAACACACGTGATGATAACTCACAGGACTGGGACTAAACAGCTGTGTGGCCATAAGAAAACCACATATTAATGAAACTAATAAGCAAAAAAGCAATAAGCTTTGGAGCAATAAAAAAGATTGACCAGTGTTATAATCTGGGATTGCTCAGGTCTAGTCTTAGCAACGTTATACCAGGATATCACATCTATGGAGTTTTCCTCCCTGATGACACAGGGATATTCCAAAACTGAAATTGTGAAAGAGTTCTGGGAGGAATCATTTTCACATAGAAACTGGCCAACACACTGAGTGCTGAAATCAAAGCTAAAGGTGACCGAATTAAATCTTAGAGTGTGTGACTGGGGTTTTTTTGTGTTTTTTTTGGCCAGACAATGTCCTTATATTATGAAGGGAAGCAATTCAACTGAATTAAAAGATGTGCCTGTTATCGAGGCAGTAGATGTAAGTAAATAACGTAACGTCCTCGCACACACTGCACCGGATTGGAGGTGACGTGTTACTTATTCTTGCCCTTCACCTCATATTGTGCTGTGATTGGCTGGTTGAGCCATCAATCAAGCTGAAGGTTTTGTTTTTTGGAAGTGTCTTCTGTGTTACTGCTAACCTTGATAAGGCTGTTAGTGGTGTTGTTTATAGGCCTACAGAAGTGCTTTCCATCAATCACTGTTGCACACATAGATGCACAACCATGCAAAGTGCAGTTTCCTTTTGTAGTTAGTCAGCATTGCTATGCATTTGTGTGCAGACTCCAACTTAGCAAAAAAGAAGCAATACCTGCAGGCAAAGGTGCTTGCTAATGTTTTTTTTTTTGGTCTTTTTTTTTTTTTTTAATGCAGTACACAGACACTGTTAGAAACATTTAGGTGGTTACTGTGATATAAAAATGTACATTGGCACATGTTTTTTTTTTTTTTTGATCTCCTCTCTCTGTAGGAGACCAACTACCCATGGTGCTCCTTCTGGTTTCCTGACTGATTTGAGCAACCATGAACACACAAACCATATGCATTTTGATAGCTTGTAATAGTGCTTCCTACAGTATGTAGGAAACCACTTCCTGACCTCTAGCAGCAGCTCATACCATGCAAAGCAGCAGACGTGAGGTCATTATTACATTGGAATCTCGCAATCTGCAGATGATAGAAAACAATTTCCTGTTACGCCACTCAGGGGCCTATAAAAGAATTTTCAAAGCTCTCCCGCTGTGTCTGTTAAGGCTCCCGCTGAAATCACCGTTCGATAATATATTTTTCCATACCTCAATACTTTATCTTACTCCTCCTTTCAAAGTGCAAATTTCAGTGGTTATGTACATGAGCTCCTACTGAGGCACATCCTTCCAGAGACTAGCAGAGCTGAGAATCAAGCTGGGAGAAGGTCTCTTCTTATATGAGGTCACACTAGGGGTAGATCTAACTGGGTTGTTTAAGCCACAATATAAAAATGGAAAAAAAATCCAGGGTACATTTTGGACGGGGTGCCAATCCATCGCAGGGCAAGCAATTTGGAAACACCATCAAGTCTAATTTGCATGTCTTTAGACTGTGGGAGGAAACCCACAAATCATGGGAAGATCATGCACACTCCACACACACACACACACACACACAGAGCTGTAGTGGGAATCGAATCCTCGACACTGGAGGTACGAGGCCACGGTGTTAACCACTACCTCACGGTGCCACTCCTTATAGAAATAGCACTCTTAATTAATCTCTACAATGTGAAAAAACTATCTCACCTTCAGGTGCAGCACACACCACTCCAGCCTCGTTTCCATGATTACAGTCACCGGATACAAACTTCCTCGCCCGGCACTCTAAGAGAGAATTTTCATTGCCGTGGCAACCAAGTCGTTCATAGTGGAAAAGTCCGGAGCCTGGACCAAAGTAGGAGTGCTGAAGAGCAGTACCGATTTCACTACACAACAGCAGACAGACAGGTTATTAAAAATAATTATTCTTTTTTTTAAATTTAAATATTTGTAGTATGCACACATAAAAATGAAGGGAATTAAATACCCGTGCCCAAGCTGTCGACAGATTACACTTGCATCTCGGTCAGTCAGATGTGTGTCACAGATTGTTCCCCACTGGCCATTTAGGTAAACCTCCAGACGACCACTTTTGTTAGACCCTCCTCCTATCAGCCTGGCTGCACCTACAGAGTCAGGGACGTATTAACATACTGTATTCGTACCTACATTTACAGATTTTCTTCACATATAAGGAGACACAATGTTTAAATAAAAGCAATGTGCAGACATAAAACCGACTCTATTATTATGGAATAATGATTGCATAGAAGGTTACCTTTATTTTTGGATTAACACCATGCACCAACCAAAACGGGTCAGGTTTAAGATCGGAAAGTAAACAAACGAAGACATGTACATGCACAGACAGCCACACACATACTCATTAATCCTCTTAATCTGTGATTGTAAAAAGTGTTATGACTCTGAAAGGGAACGTTAGACAGAGATAATCACTGCAAACACTGAGAACGCAAATACCAGCTGTCCTGCAGTGTTCAACATCGGCATTGCCACAGGCTAAAAGGTGATGACACGCAAAGTATACAGGCACGCCACTAATGGGCTCACAGAGTCACCGAAACAATACACAAAGCACCAGAGAACCAAAAATGTACTAAAGCAAGAAAGAAAAACACATGGCTACAAGAGAGATATAAAACCAGAAGAAGAAGAATTGATCAAATGTTTGCCTGTTAGATTTAAAGCTCAGTGATGCTGCTACAGATTCTGGGCCCCCAATTTAACAAAGCCAACCTTTTACGATTGGCGTAGCATTTTAATACTGTCACTCAGGGGCCCTTGGGATCATCCTCACACCACCTTCATGAATAACAATTCAACGCCACTGTGGCTTTTTTGTCCGAACCCAATTTTTATGTTTATGACCAGTGTCCATGGGTATGGATAGTCTGGGGTGGGGGTAATAGTTGAGGTTAGACAGGGATAAATAGGAAATGTCAGCTTGGAGCTAAAAGGTGATGTTGGATTAGGCCAATCAAAAAGGATATGTTGGAAAAATGGCATAGTGGTTAGAACTCCCATCCCAGGAGTCAAAGTTCCATTTCTTCCTTCCTTGGGTTTGCGAGCTCACATGTTCTCCCTGTGCTTGGTGGGTTTCCTTCGGAACCTAATTCCGAAGACATGCGTATTAGGTTTATTGACACAGATTAAGTGTAAGGCTGTCTGTGTATGCTTGGTATTTTTGCTTGCCAATTTTAAATTTCACCCACTCTGTTCATAAATTGCCTGTAGTGTGTGCGGGTGTGTGTGTGGCATCGGTTAAGGGTGTACCCCGACTTGTGCCCTACGTTTCCAGAGATTGAATAAAGAAATAGAAATAGAATAGAATAGAAAAATGTTAGAATGGGACAAATAGTAAGATTAGATAGGGGACAGTTGATTCTAGTAGGCAGAATAAAACGGGTGTTGGTTAGACATGGGGTGTCATGAGGTTAGACACAAGCAAGAGTAAATTTACACAGGAGCAAGAAGCGCAGTTAGACAAATGCCAATCAATGAAGTTGAACTGGGACAAATTGGTACAGGTTAGACAAGGGCTGCTGTACGGCGTGGGGGGGTTTGGGTGCTTTGAAGTCTAAGGAAGGATGATTCCAAGGGCCCCTGATGCCTGGGAGACTTAAAATGTTTTTGCAGTGGAAAAGTCTTGGAAATAGTCAAAGGTTGAGCAAAAAAAAAAAAAAAAAAGTTAATCAACTTGCGCTTACACACAGGCAATATGGAAAACATTTTCCATTGCCATTTTCTCTTTGAATTCAGGTTTTCTATTAATTCTAGGTGTATTGATAACAAATTTGACAAATGCAAATTTTAGGAAAAAATTTATTCAAAAGCCATTTTGGTGTGAAAATACACCCTGTATTATGGAGCAACTTGGTTTCGAAAAAAAAAAAGCCTTCTAAAAAAAATATCTAAACCTCATGCAATATCGAAAGCATATGCAGCAATCAAATGGAAAGCCTCACCCTGGTGGCAGTTGCAGTAAGCCCAGGCGATGGCTCCAGAGTTCTGTCTAAAGAAGCACCAGGGCTGGGACTCACGGTCAGGGTTCCTGCAGTAGCTGTGATCTCCAAGCCCTCTGTCTGGGTACTGCTGCATGTAGTCAGGAAACTCAGTCCATTTTAGACAGGGGAAGCCTGAGTCTGTCTGCGACATGGAACCATTGTAATAACCTAGTACCGAGAAACCCTCAAAACAGGACAGAGGGCCTGACGGAATTAAAAAAGAAACATGGAAGTGAGCATGTACTGCATGTAAATGTACAGTGAAATGCATAACCACCAGTCATCCAGTTTCACCTGCATGTCTTATATGTGTGCTCTAGGAAGTATACAATCTTATTAATTTTCCCTTTTTCTTGGCTGTTTGTCCTCTTTTCTCATTCTGTCTAGACTACTTCTAGGGACAAGACACCGGAGGACGATAGTGAGTCATACTAATGACTTCAGCACCATGCCAACGAGTTTTGTTTTGTTTTGCGCACAAAACAAATATGACCCTCCAGGTAAATTTTATGTCCAGGAAGATCCTCTCATAAATGTAATGAGGAACAGGCCAGCAATAACGCAGTAATGATGACAATTCCCATGCTTCAGTCACCGTGTGGCCCAACATCACTTGATACAACATTTGGGTCCTATCAGCTACATTCCTGGAAGTAATCACTGTTTTTTATTGGTAGCTCTGTTCACATGCTGCTCACTTGGGTTTATTACTTTTTCCACAACCTGGATGGGAAAAGGCCCTACAGCATGGTTAAGTGAAGACCTCCAGTAAAACATCCTACCTCTCCCTGGTTAACAGCAGCATAGCTCTTAAAATGCTCAATGTAGCACTGTAAAATGCGAATGAGTCTCAGCGGCAACACTTTCAGCTTGGACCAGATCCATGTGTACAGGGCCAGTAGTGAATATCAATATGATACCACTGAGATGCTATAAAACCAGCGGACCAGGGCAGTTTTGGTTAAACAACCTGAAGCACAGTTAACACAGTTAAGCAGTAATGTACCTGCTAATCCTAACTGTCAAAAGTAGAAATGGATGGGTTTTCACCAAGGATATAAGCAATCGAGGTATGTGTCTCGCAGCCAGGTTTAGTAGGACACCTGAGAATTAAAACAGGATCAATTCACTAACCTCTCTCTGACTGCTAAAAAAAAACAGCTGCCAAACCTCTCGAAATGCCAGCTATGTAGTTTGTCTTGTGTTTGAAAATGATAGAAATGATGCAAAGTGCTCTCTCTGAATTGTACGAAGGTAATGTGAGAGCAACAGTTGCAGGTTTGAGCATGTGCTTTTAAATCTTCACCCGTCCAATGCTGAGCCTGTTCCTGTCTTTGCCTGCCAAACTTTTTTGACATGGGCTGAGTGAGCAAAAATCCTAAGGTAGGACATTTTTCCTTTCGACAATATTTGGCTTGGAAAAACACGCTTTTGAGCAAGGCTCCACATTGTTTAATTAGATTTAAACTGTGAGTTAAAAAGTCTGGAAAGCCATTCGATTTGTCTCAATAAAAATATCCAGCTTATGATTGTTTAATTACAGTAGTTCAATTACATCAGGATGTACGACAAGACAACAAGTTTATGACACCTACTTAGTTTGTTAGTTGAAACAGGAAAATCAAAGATAATGCATGCATAGATCTGGAGCCAGTCCTGCTAATTATGGGCACAACCTGGAAACACACTTTGGACAACAGTTTATGTCCCCACAATCACCCACCCACCCCCACCCCCACATACACACACACACACACACACACACACACACACACACACACACACACACACACACACACACACACACACACACACACACACACACACCTAGGACTAAATTAATATGTTTAGGAAAGTGAAAGGAAACAAGAATGCAGAGAAACAGTGATGTGGCAAGACTACCCTCTCCACTGTGCCACCATGATTTTAATGAAAAAAAAAAACATTAATAGGAGTCAGAGCTAATAAGAAATAAAATGTTTAATATTTTATTTTTAATAATTCCAGATCCTGACTATATAATTCATCCTTCACAAAGCTTATACAATGCCACATAGACAATATTACGCTTGAATATTTAGTTTGACTGCGTTTAGCTTTGAACACAATTTGGAGGCTAACTCATGTGTGAAAATGATTCATCATGCTCCCAGGAACACACACTGTTCATAATCATTCATAAATTGAGTCCTGGAATATATCCATGTCATCAAGGGTTGGGGGGGGATCCATTGATTGGACAATCTAGTCATTCAGTACCTTCAGGTCGTCAGATGACTTCATTTTATTGCCACATAATGTTGCTATGCCTAGACCTGACCAAGTGAAGCGACCCCTGATCATAACACTGCCTCCAGAGACTTGTACAGTGGCCACTATGCTTCCCGTCTCATACTGACGCACCCATCGCTCTGTAATAGGGTCAATCTGGACTCATCAGACCAGGCCTTTTTCTATTGCTCCAAAGTCCAACATTTATGCTCCCTTGCAAACTAAAGCTTTTTTCTGATTACAGTCACTACACGCTAATCACTAACCACAAAAACAAAAGAGGCTTTTGTATGGCCACACAGCAGTTACAATAGTCACAATCCTGTGAGTTTACTACGTACTGTGCTCTTACTTGCACTATTAAATATATGATTTCTACTGTTGATATTTTACTATGCAACTTCATCTAGCAACGTAAGTAATCGCTGATCATGGCCATCATTCATGATTTTTTTTCTGACCATATTTTTTCAGTGAAGTGGGACGCTCAACACTATTCTTCCGGGTTTTAATGATGTGCTCAAAACTTTTGAAATTAAATTCTAGAAATTTTAATGTTTTGCATTGAAGGTTAATAATTTGAACCTTTTTTATAATGGTCACTTTTTTGGGGGGGGGTATGCAGTGTATCTTCATGTAGCAAATATCTGACGCAAAATGCCCAACCGTTGAACATTCAGTGAGTGAAACACCTGATCCTTGAAAATCAATAGATAACTTGTCGCCAACTTGTGAAAGAGATGCATCTGTCTGTGGGAACTGTACACACAATCATTCATAAACACCACTTCCAGAGACTCGGCTGGGAGTTATCCCCACATTCCCCATACGCCTCTGACCTCTCTAAGTCATTCCCACATGTTTGGTCCATTAAAGGAGTTCCAGGGAGGCCAGCATTTCACACGTGAAATAAGCAATCCGATCATGGCTCCGGCATACTGAAAAAACTTTCTACCTTGATGCTATTAAGCACTAGTGAAAATCTGGGATGGCTACATAGAGAAATAAAAGGACTGATTACTCTCATAAACGCATTCTGTTATTCTGCACATTTAAAAGTCTCGGGTTGACTTGAACATCCCGGGTAGATCTTCCTAAAGAGCTTTATCTCGATCTATTCAACACTTCTAGATCTAGGAAATAAACCATATCTTTAAGTGTTCAAATTAGAATATTGTAAGTGGTAGAATCAACTCTTATAAAAGGGAAACGAACTTAAAGCATGCAGGAATCGTGTACTGTGTCAGCTTGAACAGGTGTGGACAGGGTGTAGAATGGAAATATTCACAAAAAAGCAGCATCCAGTGGCAACTCAGGAGCTTGTTTAGGCTTGCGGAGAAGATAAAATGATACAAATGTAATCACAACCCGTCATTAATAATGACGTACTATTTCTTTCTTTTTCCTGTGGGTCACATTATACGTATCTTTGAATAATGTGTGTCTGTTATTGACACAACACTCTATAGTGATCCAGGATTTAGTACTACTTTAACGGTAGGAAAGTGTCGACATCATAAAACATCATGTTGGACGTTCTATATTATACATCATTGTCTTACAGCAGTGCCAAGTGGGAGGGTGGGGGGGCATCTGTAGCTTTAAATGACTTGGAATGACTTTGACCAAGCAACATTGTGAAAACTTTTTGGATTTTTCAGTACACACAATATCTCAGTCATCACATGGTCCGTATATGAATGAGGCTTTATTTCATTGCTGGTCATATAAACTAAAATATGTTGGTAGCAAATTGTAGCGTCTCAGGATTTCTGGGCACGTTGTGTGTAAACATACCTGAACTCTGAACAGTATCCAATTGGCCATTTTTCTGCGTAACCTTTAAAGATAAAGATAATGTTAGAATATCATTCTGTAATCACTTTCCTCTGATAAGTTTAACCAGTGTAATTAACAAATGTCCTTTCTTCGAGTACTAAAAATTTGATATATTTATTTTATGTAGCATGTAACATAATTATAGCAATTGTACCCCAGCTGTCCTTTCTAAGATTAAAAAAGTCACTGTTTATATACAGAATGCCTAAGTGAGGCATGAATCATCTTTGGTTTGGTTTGTTTCTTGCAAATGGATACAAGCTGTTTTACAACATAAACCTGTCTCATATATCCAGTTCTCAACGTGGCATGCCTGTAGTGTACAGACAGGGCATCATAACTTTATTTATTTTATGACACGATGATCACAGAGTTCCCTATTGACTACTATTGTTATTATGGTTGTGTTTATTATGTAGCTGTAACTTTATTTATTTTATGACATGATGATCATAAAGAGTCCTATTATCTACTATTGTTATTATGGTTGTATTTATTATGCAGCTGTAACTGTCAGAAGTCAAACTGATAAATTTGACTTAAATGTGTTTGAAAATATTACAATCATGTTCTCGTAACATGATGGTATTAAGATGGTAATTTCCTGAGGTAAGCGATCAATGGATGGAATTAAATTTGAAGCTAAATCCTAATAAATCCCAGTTACATTCTTCGAGGTGCTGTTAATGTAATATCTTTCTGTGGTTGAAAAGGAGTCTTGGATTTACTAGTCTGATAAAAGGAATCAGTTGTGTAGAATTATTAAACGCAGGCATTCTCTATATTTTATAGCCAATGATTTATTTAACTTTATTTAAAATAAATGATTTTAACTCAATCAATTTCAATAACATCATCAAAATTGCGTGGTACAGAGGCTTAGTGGCTTTTACTGTCGGGTTGCAGGTCTGAATCTCACCTCTGTTTTCTGTCTGTGGAGTTTGCATGTTCAGTCTGTGTTTGGGCCTCAAGGGAGTCTGGTTAC
The DNA here is from genome assembly GCA_003987875.1 of Clarias batrachus. Taxonomy (NCBI): domain Eukaryota; kingdom Metazoa; phylum Chordata; class Actinopteri; order Siluriformes; family Clariidae; genus Clarias; species Clarias batrachus. Next base: position 678,977 of record QMIH01000039.1, read on the forward strand.
TCTGGTCTCCTTGCAGTCTAAAGCAATTCAGTGTAGGCTAATTTGTATTTCTGAATTGTCTGTAGCATATGATTTGGGGTGTGTGCGTGTGGGTGTACCCTGCGATGGATTGGCACCTCATTCAGAATGTATCCTCCCTTGTGTACTCGGATAGGCTCCAGGTCCCCCCCAACCCACAAATACACTGAATAAGCTGTATAGATAATGGACTGATGTAATAATGTTAAAAGAATACAGTTCTATTCTTTCATAGACTGAGCATCTTAAGAGATCAATCAGCTTTTAGACTAATAACTATAAGAAATATATTAACATTTAAACTTCTATAAGAAAAAAATAATAAAATAATAATAATCATCATCATCATCATGGAGCCCTGAGATTATGAGGAATCACAGATTTAGTAGATCTTCTCCTAATATCGGCCAATTATTATTATATAATTTATTATTATTATTATTAATAATAATAATTATTATTATTGTCACTCATTGTCTGGAGCCAATCTCAGGAGACTTAGGGCACGAGGCGAGGTACACCCTGACAGAATCGCGGGGCACATACTATACACATACACGCACTCAGTCACACACTACTGGCAATTTGGAAACGTCAATCTGCATGTCATTGGACTGTGGAAGGAAACCAGTGGAGTACCCAGTGGAAACCCACCAAGCACGGGGAGAACATGCAAACTCCATGCACATAGAGAAGAGACCGGAATCGAACCTAGCCAGAAATCATAACCTAGACCCTGGAAATTAAATGACGACAGTGCTAACCTCTAAGCCATTGTGCCGCCTATTATTATTTGTAGTAGTAATGGACACATTGTGATTTACAAAACAGTCAGTAATCTCTTCATGGTGGAACCGGAGCCTATACTGGTAACACTGATTGAGAAGCATTCTGGGTGGGATGCATCAAAGGGCACCATGCACAGGGGCAATTGATTTTAGTTAGTTAACTTACTGGTATGTTTTTGGAATGTGGGTGGAAACCAAAGGACATAGAGGAAACCCATGAACTCGACACAGACAAAAGCGAGGATTCAACCAAGGACTATTTATGTGTATATTGTTTATATAGATAATCATTTTTTAAATCCCAATTTTTTTAATGGCACTTAAAAA
>QMIH01000039.1:680136-694434 GCA_003987875.1 Clarias batrachus
AAAAGTAATAATTTAATCTGACTTTAATAATTTTAAAGTCAGATTCCCCCCATCCCATCCCATCCCGACATTGCTTTAATGCCACTTTGAATATTTTGGTGACTCATCCCTGACTCCCTAAAATGTCCAGATCATTTTTTTTTTAAATCCCATGTTGACATTGTTTTTAATGCCACTTACACAGTACACAGCTTTAACAGACGGAACAGCTTTGAAGTTACTTACTTGTCCCAAAGCATAAAGCAAAAAAGCCCCGTGTAGAAGAGGCGAGAGAACGCCGGTGCCCATGGTGTCCTGTCAGAGTCCGCGGTGTGAGCACCTCAGTCCCATCTCTCTGCTCGCGCAGTAATCCCGCGAACAGGTCCGAGCAACTGATCCCAGCACACGGGCGGCACGCGCAGCCGTGTATCTCTCAGAACGCAGTCCCGGTGCAGGACGTCCTGGTCCCGGCGCTCGTGCGAAGCCACGCGCGTTACGGATCCACGCGCTTTCCTCACCCCTGTCATGGATCGACAAGTTAAAGAGATCACAGCGAAGTCAAACGTAAAGCCTTTGTCTCACGAGCCATCAGGAACGAACGCACTGAGGTGTGGGAACGCAAACGAGTCCGAAAGCAGCCAAGAAGGAAAAGAGGCGAGGATCTGAGGCGCACGTCCCTCCTCCCCGTCCTCCTCCTCCCTCTCCATGAGATCACTCTGCTTTCATTACAGGTGAGATTAAACAGCTTTAGCCTTCTACTTTCCTTTCCCAAGTCAAACGACCCAGAACATAACAAAGGGCGAGCTGAAAGTAGCCAGATCCAACTGGAGAGCAGCCTAAAACAAGACATATTACACCTATAAAGGAACTGAGTATGATGATGATGTTTTCCCTAAAATAAATAAATAAATAAATAAATAAATAAATAAATAAATAAATAAAACATTTTTGACCAGCTACCTCAATAGCACACACTAAGTGAACTATTAAAAAAAAAACATCAAGTACAGAAACTTGCTGCACTCTGCAGAAAATGACTGACTTCAGTAATCTTCAGGAACCTCTTTATCCTGGTGGTGTCAAAGCCTATTGCATAAAATGAGGTGTGATAGGATGCAAATTCAACCCATATTCTAAGCATGTTTTTTTGGAAGACGCGACAAGACCAGAGGAAAACCATCAGGCAGAACATTCATAGAAACTTTTCACAAATTTTGAGCTAGGTCAAGAACAAACGAGGGACCTGCTGCACCATGGCACCCCCTGTCAATCTGTTGTTACATGCACTTTATCGCTCCCTTCATTAATGCAAAGGGACCAGCATACAATCACAAATACTGCAATATGATCAGGACAGACTGTGCTGATACAAATACAGTATGTTAGGGCAGTGTTTAGGTTTTTGGACATAGAATACTGTACTGGCGACCATATTATACCCACATACCTTGCTGATCCACCATGAATTGGGAAGGATAGGAAGTCTTGTTCATTATTTTCTCCACGTAAATGAGCTTAATTGTCCCCAAGCCCTTTTCTGTCCACAGGACAATGTCAGCTGGATCTTTTATTAGAACGATATCTTGGCTCTTTTATGGCATTGAGGTGTCTGATACACTCACCAGAACAACACGTCAGTGGCACTGCTGCATCAAGAATAGAAATAATACCAGTTTAACAGTGGGATAATCAAATGTATATAGAAACAGTGAGTAACAGTGTTATGTATAATAGGTCTTCCTGATGAAAAAAAATTAGTGAATGTATAATATATAACCTAGGTGCAAGTAGTAATGAGGCAGTGTATTGCGAGTGTGTATTGTTGATAATAGAGGTGGGACACACAGTACACTAAAGGTGGAAATGCACCTGTGTGTACCGGTCATACAGAGGAGCATAGAGTGAGCCTCGCCCTGTACACTTAAAAACATAATAATGAACATCACCTATTCATATGGTGATAAAACATCAAAGCAAACATTGTTGCATCTCTGTTAAACATGACCAAAGGTTACCTTTTTACAGAATGGAATTCCTAACTAAACTAGCTAGTTTGGTTATATTTTTATTATTATTTTGAAACTTTTCTCCTCTAGTAGAAATTATGAAATATTTAACTAATCATTTCTTTCCCAAGAGGCTGCTTTTTGTTTTATTTTTTAAACAAGATTGCTATCGTATTTCTCATGTTTTAGCAAAAAAAATTGTTTTCTTTCGTAAAAATCTCAGTTTCAAAGGCATCAAAGCATGTTGTAAAGCTTTGAATTCTCTTATCATCTAAGGAGTGGCTGCATTGCTTATCATCAGACCGCGATACCACGTACGGGTGTCCCTCTGGTTTAAATGTACAGAGACTTAGATGTTATGCAGCATAATGAACTCCCCAACAAAAGGTAAAATGCTACTACTGCCACCATCAGGTCTGCTCCAGGCTTCAGGTGACAAAATATCTTCAGTAGTGCGGTGCTCTTTAATCAGTACTCAATCTCAAAGATGATGTGGTCATTAGTACTTCACAAGGCCCACGATGCATTGTTGTGCTAGACGACGCTTCCTTGTGGAGTCTAGTCACGTTATTCATAGTGAGCCGGATAAAAAGTGAGGAAATGGCAGATGGCGTTATTACAAAGTGGCTGGCAATATTCCAGCTGCATTTAATAATCTAGCTAGATGAAAGTTAAAACAAGGTTATAAAAAAATAGCACAGCTGTATCACCAAATTTGAGTTGTTTGCTATATGTGCAATGGAAAATATAAACACTCAAGTCATTAAAGCAGCATCAGCAGTCTCTAGGGATACAGCTGGTAGGGTTACATACTAGGGCATAAAGCTATCCATCTAGTGACCACATAACACACTGAAGCAAATGATTTGATTGCAGGATGACTGGTAATTTAGCAGCAGTGATAAAAAGGACTGAACAGCAGTTAAACAAATTAGGGAAATCATTTTATGCCAACTACATCCATAGTAACATTTCCAGAACGTTTAAGCAAATAACAAACTTTCAAACATGATACAGTGTGACTTGCTTCCAATCAGAGAGAGAGATGACAGGGTGATTTTCCTTATTCCTGTTTATGACAGGATGATTTTAGTCATTTTAAATGTCACCACAATCCTGCAGAAGCAGCTCCTTTGCTAATGACAATGTGTAAATACAAAACCAAAAGCTTTGAAGAGGCATACGAGTCGGGCATGTCTAAAAGCCACACCCAAACCCACTGCACTGAAAGTCTCTCTCTATCAGTCCGGTTTGCTGATTCACGTGTCACACAAATTGATCACTGCGTCAGTCTCTCACAAATTGGGGTACCGCTTCAACAGCTTGGTGGCCTGTTTTGGTAAAAGCCGTCCTCCCTGGGAAAGGGTTTGTTGCTTTGATCGGTCACGTGCCTCCGCCTGGGAGAGATTGAATTAGAAACAAAGTCAGCATTATGTAGAAGGTGACGGGATTATGTACGTTTTAATAATATGTATCATAGATACACTACATATTTATACACAACATAGTAGAATCCATTTCAAATAGTGCATAGCAGGCTTTAAGTAACACTCAGTGGTCTTGTAGCATAAAATGTCAACTTGTGCCTCCTTTACAAGATCTGACACTGCTGAAGAAAGCATCATTCATAACATACTCCATGACCTGAACATTTTCAAAATTGTCAAAAAACAAGTCAAAATTGGCACAGACAACAAGAAGAGAGACTGCAGAACCGACAGGAAACATCAGCTCGGTTCACTGTTTGTTATGTCTCCTCCCAAAGCAGGAAACAAATTACACTAATTACCTCTTTCCCTGTCTTCCTTAGCAACATATTTCATGAATGCCAGACAATTGCTGGCCTAAATCGGTGGGAGGCTTTTTCGGGAATTTCCTGACAGCATTAAATTTACCTGTGCTCTCTCTATGCATTTGTAGAACACAGAAAGTTCATTAGAGCAGAGTTTGGTGTTGAAGTCATTCTGTTTCCAGCAAGCCATCACTAATGCCATCTCGGTCACGCAGGAGGCCTCTGCGAGAACAATAAGCAATGTGAATTAAGCATAGGAAAATACAACATACAGTGTCTTCTATATATTGTGCTCAAAATGATCTTAAAAAAATAAATAAAAAGGAATGCAAAGATAAAATGCTGGATATTGCCTAAAATATTCAATTGATATAGGGATGGATTTGACATTTTATGAGACTATTTATTAAAGCATTTTTATTATGTGAATGTGTGACCTTGACAAAGATGATATATACAAAACTGCAAACTGCAGGGAAATGACATCACAGTGATGGGGAAAAACAAGAAAATTCCAATTTACAAACATCTTAGTTTTTTATCTAGTTTCAGATTTTTTTGTATATTTTATAAAATGCAGTTGGCCTAAACAATTTGCTGAGCCCTGGCAACCCTGCATGTGACATTTCCCATACTGATAAACTGTACAGTTGTAAGAAAATAAACCCTGTTTTACTCTAAGGAATTCATTATGAGAGTACTTCTGAGTAGGGTTATTTTAGGCTACATTCATGTGACAAGCATCTTTGCACAGTCCTTATTTTTTTGGTCGAATTGGTCTTTAAAATGAACACACCTTTTCCTGAAGTTGAATTGATAGCTTGCTAGTAGTTTTTCTTGAATTCTTCCCACAAATAATAATAATAATAAAAAAAACATCACTAATTTCTTCATCCTTCTACTGGATAGTGGAATTGCTCTAGTGGTGATCCACCATTGTATACCAGTGTTACGGACACCATGTAATGATGATGATGACAGTGATTCGCATGTGCATGTTGGGATTTCATTTATTATGGTTACATATGAAAATGTATCTGATGTGGGACTAGATAAGAAAGTGGCACAATGGGAAACAACAACAACAAAATAAATGAGATATATGTTAAAGTAGCCTTTAAAACTTATTCATTATTTGTTTTATTTTTTTTTAAAGAAACATATAGGGCTCAGGATTGTGCAGTACCACTATTTAGGCAATATGATAAACAGAATTTTATTTCATTTTAGCCAATTATATGAACATGAATGAGCAAAAAAGGTAAAATTGGGTCAAATGCACATTCACATACATAAACTCATGGTTTTTGTGAAAAAAAAAAGCTTACTTTTAAAGGTTCTACATATTTGCATGGTCTCATTTTCCAGCAGTGGACAAACTTACACATTATAAAAGTAATGATAACTTTCATTGTACGCGACATATCGGAAAACCCAAATGCCCAGGTTGATGCCGGAAGCCTTCCCTCTCATATAGGCACTTTCTATTCTGTGTTGCCAGTGTCATACACATATCTGTGCAACTCGAATTTAATGTAAATAATCAGATAAAAAAGGCATCCTTAGCCGGCTTTTAAAGCTCTTTGCTTCTTTTACTTTTGCCTCATCACTGATTGTTTACATAATTTCCAGAAAAAAACCTATAGGCTAATATAAAATCCTGAATTTATTCTGTATGCCGAGACAACAAATTGAAGGGGGAAATTGTTCTAATTAAGATACTAAAGTAATGACTTTAATGTGGATGAAGTGAATTACAATATTAAGCTTGACTGTTAGCTTTGGGCACTAATGCTGTACACAAGGTTCAGTACACAAGATTATAACACAAGTTAGATTCACTAAACCTGCACAAACGGTCCGACATGACGTCTGCGGGATTCTCAATGTACTATTAAATCACAAATACTTCCCCTTACCTCCTTTTTTCGGCTTGCGGTTGGCGACTTCGTCTTTTATGACCAGAGGCTTGTTGGGTTTGAGGACAGGCTTTCCCTGCTGCTTACTCAACAACCTGGCCACCTTTTCCTGAATCATACATCCACTCTGCATTGCCGTTACTTTTAACTGTTATACAATAACAATAACTAACAGAAAGTTACGTAGTCCGGTGTCTAAACTAAAAAAAAAAGGTACACGGACACCAAATACACAAATCTATCTAAATTCAATAAATTCAGCACCTAAGCCTGTTCTCTAATGTCACAAGAAGGTCGCCATTTTTGCCGGAAAACGAGCCGCGGACGGTCGTTATGGTTACGCAAACGGCACTGTCGTAAATATGCCGCAAACACAGTCGTTGATTTTGAACGTTTTTTTTTTTACTATTTTGCTTCACAGTGTGATGACATAAAAGGGAAGTTTGTCTTTCTAATTTAGAAGAATTTTATATTAAAATATTTTAGAATGTGTTAATCTTGATGTTTATAAATTAGTAATTCAAAACAAACCATACAAGGTGGCACAGTGGGATAGTGGTTAGGACCTCCAGGATCCGGGTTCGATTCTCTCCTCAGGTCTGTGTGCATGGAGTTTGCACGTCCGTCCATGCTCGGTGGATTTCCTCCGAGTACTCTGGTTTCCTTCGACAGTCTATAGACATGCTGATTAGGCTAACTGGCGTTTCCAAATTGCCCGTAGTGTGTGTGCCTTTGTGCTCATTCAGGGTGTACGCCCGACTCGTGGCCTGTGTCTCCTAGGATAAGCCTCGGTCCCCTGCACCCCTGTATACAACATAAGTCAATGTAGATGATGAGTGAGTGTGTAAAGAAAGCATAAAACCTCCAGGTTGTCCCACTGGACAGAGAGCCAGGGCAGATCCATGACCTGCTCCAGAGGTTGTATTTCACTGTTGCTTTGGGAATTTCTGGTGATCCCCAGGAGGAGATAAAATTTGTAACGGTGTATAGAAAAGTCTGGGCTGACTTTCTCAGCCTGCTGTCACTGCGACCCGTGCCAGAAAAGCAAAAGCAAAATGAATGCATAAATCTGCTTGCCTCGTTTATACGACACACACCTTTGCACAGAAGGCTTTGCTAAGCATATAAAATGTAGCTCTGGGGTTCAACACAGGAAAAATGTATGATAATATTGGACAAGCCCAAGCAAACATGTTGCTGCTTTTCGCAACAGCAGTGCCAAGTCATGTGGTATAAAATAGAAATTCAAAAACCTGAAATCTTCCCTCCTAATTTATGTTTAGTTCTGTCTTGTGAATATGATCATACACAATTCCAGGGAACATAAAACATATTTAAGATCTATGTTCTCCTTTAAAGCAGGATCATATCACAAAGCACTAAACTACTAACTATTATAGGGTTATTATGGTTTGCTTTGACAGGGTGGAGTAATGGATGAAATTTAGCCGTGCGGTCACATTTCCACACTGTAACGTGCAATTCATGTGACAGTTCATTCTCATCATGTCATGTCATGTTCTTCCAAAGTTTTAGTAAGTTTGTTCAAAATATTTTTCACTTAGTAATGACTGGCACGGACACCGTCATTCTGTAACACAGAGCTGTGAATTCATGCGATTCAAAGTTGTGAGTTTAAGGAGCATGATTCCTTAGTAAATATAAAATGATCTCATGAACTCTGTTACCCTTTCCACCAGCTGGAGACTGTGTGTAAACATAAAAATAGGAGTGCAGCTGTTTGGATATAAATCTTGCTCTTATGCAGGTAAAATAATTTAACATGGGAACCCTCAGGAAATGGGGCGAGGCAAGTCAGAACTCAGTAACAAAGGTTACTGATTTTTACATAAATGTATTCCTTTATCTGTTTTAGTTATGTTTAACTGCCTCTTTCACCCCATTTCCAAGTGCAGGTTTCCTTCAGGGTATGGATTTAGATGACGTGCATAAAACTCCCACATTCTGTAAAAGAGAAGTTTGTTCTTGGAATGGTTCTGGTATTTCATCTGTGTCTCTGCATGCTTTTACCTGGGGTCATTTGAAATGTAGCATTTTTACTGCACTGAATATTGACAACATACAGTATCACCATAGCAATGTTTAGATTTTGTAATAAATGGCCAGTACCAAATAAAACAGTAAAACTGAATAATGCAAACCGTATAACAATTAGAAGAATACTATCATGCCATTAACGTTGCTTACAATACCAGGCTTTCAGATTTTTTTTCCATTAAAAAGCTACATAGAGATGCTAATTCTAATTCAGATTTTTTGTCGAAGTATGTAGGGATATTGAGAAGTATTGAGCAAGCACATTCTAATGGTGTGAAAAAGCTCAAAGGACAATGAATTGCCCTTTATGAACTCTGACCTTTTGGGCTCCTGTTTGTTCAACTGTCTTAAAGCCAGTGGCCTGTAAACAGAAGCTTTTCTCTGCAGTTTTTGTTTTTTCCCTCCTTTTCTCTGTCTAAGTATTATAAATCATTCCTTCATAGTATTTATTTCAAGCCTTGTTAAATAAGCTTGACCAAGGATTTTCACCCAAACCTAGGCTTTGCCCATTGAACTGCAGACGAGTGAAGCAAACAGATTTTTTTTCTTGTGTGTCCTTGTTTGTTCAGAGTGAGTCACTAGATCTAACTATTTTGGTTCCTTCATCAACCTTCAGCCCTGATCTACCATGGCACATATAGGGCTGGTCAGTGTTTCCTGCAGGTCGAGTTTTTTTTTTTTTTTTTCATGAAGTGCAACAGTAAACCAGAGGGGTGCTATTGTTGATGTTTACAGGTTTCAGTAAATCACTACCAAATCCAGAATCCTCTTTGAACCCAGTTTATAAAACATCTGCATCAAGACCATTTATAAGGACCAATGTATAGACTGTATTCAAGCACTTTTCCCCTGTTGGATTACAGAGAAATTTCCATTATCGGCTTTCTTCTCAGGTGTCTTTATGATCTGCTTAGTTAGATTAACTGTGAGCTGTGCTTACACCATTTACTCAAATACATTGCATCACACAGCAGGCACAGCAGAGGTGAAAATATAGTTCCTCAGGCACAGGCTGTGAAAAGGCTTTGTAAATCGATTCTTTCTGAGCAAAACAACACCTGCTGACGTGTAATGCACTAAGCAAACAATACACATAACCTGTTCCTTCACAAACTCAAGGAAACTCAAGGTCCTCTGTAATTTTCTGCAGGTAGGTATAATAATATAGGATTTAGGCAAAAACAAAAAGCAGCAGTTGTGTGGCTACACTTTTAAATAAAATGTAACTTTATGAGTTTTCTTCTAAACTAAGTATGAAAAAGTCATTTTTCATCATTGACATTATGCTAAACATAAAAATACAAACCTTGTGGCATAATGACTGTCACTTGTTTTATCACAACCAGCCAGAGATGGACAAGAGTGAACTGATACCTCCTTTCTAGATCAGTTGTATTCTCATAACTGTGTTTAATGCTTATATTATGTTTAATGTAACATCTTTTTTTTCCAAGCCTGCATGGAAAATACAATTTAATTTCACTGTGATTATGTGAAACCATACATATGCTTTGCAATGCAAAGAATAAACATGTGATTTTTTAAAAAAATGGGAAATATCTATTCCCCTCCTGTACTGTTGAGCACATCAGGCAATAGGGTCTATTTCTATAGAAATGGTGTTTTTTCATTGGGCCAGGTTGCTAGCCTGTCTTCCTTTCTCATCTGGAATTTAGGGCTGGCAATGGCAAAGTGATTTTGTATGGGCATAGGGTAAAGGGCCTTGACCAACAGTAGCACCCTGGTGATTTTGTGGCTTGAACCCCCGACCCTCTGATAAGCAACCCATAGCATCGATCTTCTGAGCCACTCCAACTGCCATTGGAAATAAAATGACATGTAAAAAATAAATTGTGTGAAACAATGAAAATAAATCTGCATGCATATACTGTATTTTGCATACATTATGCTATATGCAAACATTTTGTGAAGTGCCCAAAAACCACATGTTCATGCGGTTCATGAGACTCTTCTGTGAGGGAGACCACCTACTGAACTTGAGAACTGTTTAATTACATCCTGGATTTCATTAGCAAATCCTTGACTGAATCCATTGTTGTTCTTAAAGCCTTCATTCCTGTCAAGGAACCCCACAAAACACTCCTCCTTCTGATCGGGCTCTCTAGAGTATTAAATATTCACTATTTAGACCTAATTATAATAAAACGTTGTCAGTTTCCATGGCAGGGACACTGCTGAGGGACAGGGATCTCGGGAAGAAGATTGCTGAATATTTAATGAAAGTGCTCTTTTTAGTTAGCATAGGAAGTGTGAGTAGTCTTTATAGTCAGCATACAAAGCTGAGATCTTTCTCTCGCTCTCTCTGACTTCAAATGTCAGACACAGGGAAGGAAATAGTTTACCAATCTAATACACACACACACACAATAAAAAAAACACTTAGTTTATTAAAGTAAACATTAGTGTACTGTTATTTTTTCACACTTCTAACACACCTGTACCCCTTACGATAATGCAATAGAACAACATGAAAATCTAACATCTGTTTATCTAAACCTTATTTATCCTGTATAGGATCACATTGAGCTGGAGCCTACACCAGCAAACTCAGGGCACAGCCTGTATTAGTGCCAACCCATCATAAGGGCACAAGTACACACAAACAAACACCTTTATATACCAAGGGCAATTTGGACATTTCGATCAACCTATACCACGTCTTGGACTTTGAGAGGAAACCCAGAAAGCACATATGTGCCAACAATTGTGCCATAATTTTTAGGAATACTTAGGAATTAAGTAAGTTAGGAATTAACTGTGAAATAGATCGTTGGCAGCTTAACTGGTAAACCCAAATTGGTTTGTTCCTCTGACAGAAATCTTTGAAGCAGAAACCTATAAACAGGGATTTGTATTTTAGAAAATGCTAAATGCTAGAACACATAATCCCAGCGATGGATTGGCACCCCGTCCAGGGTGTACCGCGCCTCATGGCCGAACATGGTAGAACACATAATATTCATAAAAATACCTGTACTTAAATTTACATGGCTGAATAGTCTGCATTCTGGAAAATCTTTCTAAAATTGCATTTATACATTTTAAATGATATCTTCTTATTAGCATGTATTATATCGCGTAAAATAAACTTTGCAAAATTGTCTACAGCAATTTACTTCTTTATTAAGAAATACTGTTTCTATTACTAAAATATTTACTAATATTTCTAAAACACTTAGTGTAACAGTAGCATTTCCCACTCATCCTACCCACGCAGTAATAACTCCCCTACATCCTAATTAGATATGATCTATGTCGTTTGCATTTAATTTCTTCTACAGTTATGTGGTGTTCAAAGAAAATAAAAAACACTATTTTGGTAATGCAATATCCTAAGTGACATGTTCAGCACTTAACACTGAGCGACTTCATTTCCACACCTCTTTTTCACTGACAAATCATTATCTTGACAGTGTCCATGCTGCATGATCATTACAAACAAGATTAGATGTTTTTTATGTTTTTAATATCCCACTGTTATAATAAATTGGTGTCATCAGACAATGTCAAAGTGTAAAACCAATGAAAATGAAGTGTTTGCCCTGAGGAAATGAAACAATATCGAAAATAACAGCAGGAAGGAATAAGAGCAAGGGACAAGAGGGACTGTCTAAGCCCTCGGAGCGAACAGTCTGGAATTGTGAATTGATTAATGCAGGCTGAATCCATTAGCTAATGAAGTCTGTCTGGACAAGAATGCATTTTATGGAGAACCTGCCTCACCTCTTTGTCCCATATCTGTTGATGGGGGTTGTTCAGAGAATTGCATGGCTCTTACACTATTTCATGCTATCTGTCATTGTCTGCCAGTAATATATGTTTCTATTTGTGTCCATATGGTTTCTGTGCTGAAAGGCAGAGAGACATCTAGAGTTTATGCAGATGCAATAAACTAATGAACCTGGAAGCCTGTGTGAAAAGGAACAATTTACCTGAGCTTATGAGAGCTCAGTGTAAGGTTTTGACCTTGCCTCACTCTTTGTGCTTCACACATAATTGAATCATTTTAACCACATTGTCCAAGAATGCATTCTGCTCACTAAGTGAGTTCTTTGGTACCCTGAGTAATTAGCGTCATGTTACGATATTAAGACAAATGCTCAGATGCCTCCTCTGCCCCTAAAGATAAGTACAAAGCATAATGATCCTAAAACTTAATTTAAAAGATCCAAAGATTATTTTTGCTAAACAGTTATTTACAGTGACTGACAGCGAGTAAGAAAGTAAAGTGAAATCAGACACTTTCAATGTCTCAGCAGGACTAATGATAAAGTAGCCAAGAGAGAACGAAAGTTTCTGATTTTATTAACAAAGGCAGCACTAATGCATGAATTCACTGAATGTCTTTGTGGCTTTATTTAGTGGAAATGCCTCTGCAAAAAGCATGAAAGGAGCATCAGACATGAGATTGTTTCCCCATTACTGTCTTTGTCTGGTCTTGTTGGTTACCTTAAAGAAGGTCTGAGATTGATGGCAACACCCCCCCCCCAACCGTACCCCCCACTCCGCGCCCACAATGACAACACAATGACAACACAATGACACACACGAAGCATATTATGCTGTCCTGGTGCGTAGAAACAATTTTTTTCTTCAGGAAATAAACATAAAATAACAATATTTCATGAAATGTACTCTTAAATTTTCCATCAATCCATTCGTCTAGGAACCTCTGTAGTTCAACTAGGGACAGTGGAGGCCAGTGGTGAATACCATTGTATTTATTCCCATTTTTACGACTGTGGTAGTCAACATTACTCCTTAATTTTCCATAAAGATTTGCATAAAAAGTTAAGAAGGCATCTTTGTTTTGACCTTTTTTTGAGGTCAAATTTATATGACTCAAGAGCTTAACAATTCTAACACTGCTCTGGCAATAATTAATTTAGGAAGCACWWWWTRWWWTATATTATATTATATTATATTATATTATATTATATTATATTATATTATATTATATTATATTATATTATATTATATTATATTATATGCAATCATAGTAATAAAATATTTGACAGTAGCTAAATCATGCATAGTTTACATTGCTATAAAATGTTTAATCTCATGTAAGAAATGACTCATGGTCATATTAAAGATGTGTTGCTATACAGTGTTATAGCTAGGCTAGAATAATGTCACACTGCCACCTGGTGATTAACTGTGGCATTACTTTCAAATTCTCTTAGCTGAAATAGAATTCTTCATGTCTGTTTTCATTTTAGATGAGAGACGCTCTTTAATTTAATTGTTTATACTCCTGTTAAAATTGCAGTTTTTCTTTTTATGTGAAAAAGTAAAAAAATGAAATAAAAATAATATAAAATAAAAAAATATCAACAAGGAGAGGGTTACAAAAGAATATGGGTGCATGGAACGTGGGGTCCTTTACATTCTTTTTGTTTAAATATATTGGTATAATAAATGTACAAATATGAAATAGCTGTATCAGGGATTACACACATGAAAGACATCATTAACAATGTCATTGCAAAGAATATGATGTGTAGAAACTTTCATGTACTGGTCACTACCATTATGTGACAACAATCTCTCATATCCTTGACAATGTGGTAGTCTGGCTAGACCTCTATCAAAAAAAAAAAAAAAGGCCACCTAAATGACCCTAAGACAGCTGTCTACCCAAAGAACTCCAACTCCACAATAACCCGCCAAAGCACAGGTTCAACACTGATCCCAGATCTAAATCATATGAAAAAAACAGTTGAATGACTTGAAGTGGAGTGAGGCTGGGAAATCCTCTTGCAATTTAATAGCCCTGGGGCATTTTTGCAAGGAAGAGTGGAAAAAATTGCCAGATCAAAATGTGCCAAGTTGGTAGATTACTCAAAAGACTTGGTGCTGTATTACAAGCAAAAGTTGACTTTAACAGAGTAAAAAGCGTAAGTTTAACTACACCAGTGTTTCTTTTCCCCAAAAAATGTTAAAGAAAAAGATATCATGAATTGTCTAGGTTACATGTTTTTCATATTTTGCCTAATGGTGCATTGGGTCAGGTTATTATATACTTTTCCAAATTTAGGTTAATGAAGGTTAAGCTTAACAAAGGTTCTTTCTTTGTATATATATAATATTTTTTTATATATAAACAAAGTTTATATTTAAGGAGAAACAAGGGAAACAACTCGTAAAGAAAGATACTTTCCCATTAAAAAAATTAGTAATCATGGAATCAGTCAATTTATAAAAGTAAAGAAAAAGGGTTCGTCAAGGTTCAATAGATAATCAAGGGTTCTTTCTGAATAGGAACTAATCTGTTTTTAAAGGGTTTCAAAAAGTGCATTCTGGTATTATTTCTCAATATACAGTAGAAACAGTTAACATGCATTCCTAGTAATAATTACTAGCTACTAGCAACTGACATCAGAATAATTCATAGTTAGAGTATTAGGCAATCTGGTAAACACATACAGAAAAACACACTGCTGTGGCTAAATCTTTGAAACAGTCAAATATGATAAATAAATATGCTTGGTCATTTTTGACATCTGCATATATATATATA
>QMIH01000039.1:694862-714410 GCA_003987875.1 Clarias batrachus
ATATTATATTATATTATATTATATAGTTTAATACTTATAGATAGTTATATATGGTTATAAAAGTCATATGTTTCAGTTAAGGAGAAGCTAGGAACATTTTAATTCTTAATATATTGGAGTTGACCTTACATGTCCTAATATTTACCCTCTAATATTTCTTTCCAGTTTTGGGACAAATAGGAGGCATAACCTCTGCTGCTTTAACAGCTTAATGTTTTGCCATAAAGAAAAAATACAAAGAAATGAATCACTGATGAGGATCACTGCTACAGTAAGAATGTAAAAGCGGTGTCTCAGATCGAGCGTCACCCACTGGCTAATTGCCGCCTGATAAGCTTCGGGCAGCTTTAGGATTTAGAGCGTATCAGGGACATGAGAGGGTGGGAGAGCCTGTCTTCGAATGAAAGGACAAGAGTGGAGGAGGAGGGATTGCCAAAGAGTCAGAGAGAGTGTGTCTGTGTGTGTGGAAGAAAGATGGTGAATAAAAATGGAGAGATTTAAGGCAAAGTCTGTGTGATATGATGGAAGAATGCGCATTTATTTGTCAGTGTGTCGGTTCAGTGAGGGCATCCAAAGCCAGGTGCTGACTCAAAACGTTCTCGAGGCTGAAGTCTGCTGTCCTGCCTAAAGGAGGGGTGCCGTTGTCGTCACACATACAAACACACACACACACACACACAATCTGCACTGAGCTGCGGCTGCAGGCAGGAACAGAGACACTGAGAAACATCCAGACTCCCATAAACCATGGCAGATATGGGTAAGTACCGAAAATGGGTAAGTTTTATGTAAATCTGTCCGGATAAAAGTAAGAGCTTATGAACCTTAGGCTGTGAATGTGATGCATTGTGCTTTGAGAAAGGGTTGCTGCATCCCAGAGAGGCTTGTATTTACCTTCTATCTCACCTGACCATATTTAAGCCTGGGCTTTAAGATGTGATAAGCTCCACAAGTGGACATGATGAAGTCACACCTCCGATAGAATTGGGTCTTAGCCGCTGTGTGACTGTTTAAGGTGTCTTCATGCTGCCATGAAAGCTGCCCGAGCTAATGAGAACCACAGGGAGTCTCTGCCACTCAGTTTTTAACTCTCATTTCTCCAGATTCTCATACTTCTCTGATTTGTGTTTGGGTGTGACCATGGCGGATTAATATCTATTTATACTAAAAGCCTGCAGTTAGAATCTGGCTGTGTTCAAAAAGCCCAGCACTATGTATTTCTATTTTCACCCTTCTTACCAGGGATTATCTGGGTGATTACTCCTGCTTGTGCAGACATTCTATGTCTACTCAGCTCTGTCTGTATTGCATGCTGGGTTTGCCTTCAAGAGAACAAGACATACAGTATAAGGCAAATAAGGCTTTAGTATTCAAAAATATAACCAATCTCTCTCCATATCTTTCTTCCATTTAATTCTGTCTCCATTTTTATTGACTTCGGCAAATGGAAAATGGTCATTGAATAATATCTCAGTAACAAATCAACGGCAGAGAACTGGAAATGCATTGTAGTCCATTGTATACAGAGGAACAGAGCAAATGAGTTATTAAATCACTTCTTAAAGTTCTTGCTCGAATGAACCATTTAAGTGAAAATCAGTCATATGCATAAATCCAGTGTGTTCTGCCTAACTAAAAGGCCAACATAAAAAGCACATATCCGGGAAGTAACTTTTATAACATTTGACAATAACTCATTGCCTCTAGTAAACTAAAAATAGATTCTGGATGCGCCTCAGTTCTTTAAAAATCAAAATATGAATTTGTGCAAAATATGTGTGTGAAACAGTCATTCTATACACACTAAATCTCTGTGAAAATCCCTTAACATAATAATTATTTTAATGCTATTTCAAGCAATTTAACTTCTTTTAACAGTGTGCAGACAAGTCCTTGTCCTCTATATACAACTGAATGCTTTCCTTTCTGATATTCTGATGTTTTGCTGTTTCTGTGTTAATGTTTTAGATGCTCTGACTAGGGCTCTGAATGCCATCAGTGTGAGCACTGAACTTGTAGAAGAGGAGCTTAAGCCTCATATTGAAACTCTTCTAAATATCTTACTGGAGAAGAGTGAGTCTAGATTTTCATATCCTTTTATGCTTCTATCCTTTCAACCATAAATCCATCCATCCATCCATCCATCCATCCATCCATCCATCCATCCATCCACCTCTCCATTCATTTTGAAGCCTGTTGTCCATCCATCCATCCATCCATCCATCCATCCATCCATCCATCCATCCACTTCTCCATTCAGTTTGAAGCCTGTTGTCTCTCCATCCATCCATCCATCCATCCATCCATCCATCCATCCATCCATCCATCCATCAACCTCTCCGTTCGTTTTGAAGTCTGTTGTCCATCCCTCCATCCATCCATCAATCCATCCATCCACCCCCCATCCATCCATCCATCAACCTCTCCATTCATTTTGAAGTTGGTTGTCCATCCATCCATCCATCCACCACTTCATTCATTTTGAAGCCTGTTGTCCATCTATCCATCTATCCATCCATTCATTTTGAAAGTTGTTGGTCATCCATCCATTCATCCATCCATCCATCAAACAACCTCTCCATTCATTTTGAAGTCTGTTGTCCATCCATCCATCCATCCATCCATCCATCCATCCATCCATCCATCCATCCATCCACCTCTTCATTCATTTTGAAGCCTGTTGTCCATCCATCCATCCATCCATCCACCCATCCACCTCTCCATTCGTTTTGAAGCCTGTTGTCCATCAATCCATCCATCCATTCATCTCTCCATTTATTTTGAAACTTGTTGTCCGTCCATCCATCCATCTATCCATATCCTTGCTGACAATCAATCCATTCATAAATCCAAACTATCCTATATAAATCCTCTATCCCTAAACGATTTCATTTGCCCAACTAAAACCTTACTCTTCATCCTTCCTTTCCATTCATCCATCCTACCACAATGACACTATTTAGCACCATCTAAACCATCTACCAGCTAACGTCTGATACTATAAGTAAGTTCTCATGAGTCTCATAAGCAAAGGCAGAGCTATATACAATCCACATGTACACAAAATGCAAGAGAGAGAGAGAAAGACTTGAGACAGTGAAACGCTAATCCATGTTTTTCTTATTATTTTTACACCCTACCAGGTGCAAATTGGAAGAACAAGCAGGCAGACTGATTGATAGAAAAATGGAAAATATCAGAAATACAAATAAGAAAAAAAAAGCAAAGAAGTGTCAGAGAAAAAAAAGGGAGGTCCCTCTTCTCCTTCTACACTCCTCTGGTGAAAATTAATTTGTTGTTACTGCCTGTCAGATCCTTAGTAATTTTAGTTGGCAAGTGCATCTAAAAATGGAAAAACCAGACTCCCCCGAAAGCACACAATGCCCATGTTGCTATGGCAGCACAGTCAGATCTGACAGCATGACCTGCCTCCTCGGCTGGATGGAGATTTTCAGTTGGGACGCCCACTCTAATGAAAGATTCCCCTCAGTTTAAGGTTGAGGAAATTCTCCCATGATTTGGCAGTGAGGGCATATCCTCCTGAGAAGCTATTACCAGAATCAAGAGTCAGGGCAGCTGTGTGAAACAAGGGCTAGGGCAGATAAAAGAGATGGGATAAGCAGAGGATATTTAGAGAAAGGAAAGTTATTGATTGAAAAGGGTAGGAGAGGATGTGCTGAGCACCTGAGTCTCATTTCAAAGCTTTTCTTCAGTCTCTGCATGTAAACGCTTAAAACACGCAGCCATCCCAAAAGACCATGTGTTAAAGTAATAATGCCAACCTTATGCACACAGGCAACATAAACCAGAATCAAAACTCACTCTGCTCTCTTTCTCTCTCTCTCCTTAGAAACGGGTGCTGCAGAGCAGATAGCTTCCAGTGGAATACTGCCCACACTAGCCCAGACTCTGAGACAGAAAGACTCCCTCACATCGCAAGTGACGCTGTTGGTCGCTGAAATGGCCAGAGAAGGTAACAGGAATTATCAATATGTATTATTTATTTATAAATAATACATTTCCATCCTTGACATGTTGTCCAAAAGAGAATGATTCAAATCCTGAAATACTGTATATAGAGTATAAACATTATTAAATGTTGTTGTGCTTTGAGTGTGCCTTCATTTTGCCAAACCATACTGCAGCAATATGTGGTGGGAAAAAAAGCACAGACTAGACTGTCAGTTGAGCATCTGTGAGGGAAATAGGATGCTGTTTTGCTGAAATTCATACCATTAAACACGGGCAGTAAAGTCAAGAATTTGGAAGCGCACTTCACTTTCATTTCTCTAAACATCTCTAAATCTCTGTCATCTAGAAATCAGTGCTAGTAATTTATCTATTATCTACATCGATTTCTCTTCTCTAATGACTGATGTATGATCTGTTGTTATAGTTTCTGTAAGGGAGAGGTGCATTCAGGCAGGACTGGTCACTGCTATGGTGCCTTTACTGAACAGCCCAGACCAGGAGCTTCTGCTGCACGCCGGCCGCGCCATCGGACGCATCTGCTTTGATAACAGTGAGCACAGCTGTTTCTGAGCTAACAGCCTTTTGTTCAGACGTGAACAAAGACTACCATTCACTATAGACAAGCAAATACCCAACACATACTACATTGCAAATGTTATCCTTCTTTCATGCACTTCCTTTCTCATGTTTTATGTATTGCAATCAATTTTCGGCCCTACTGATCTCCCTAGCATCCTTTTCTCTTTCTGTCTCTGTATTCCACCTTCAGCTGTGCAACAGACTCAGTTAGTGAAGAGTGGTGTTATCCCCCGACTGGTTGCCATCATGCACCAGTACCCAGAGAATGATCCATTAGTCAACGTTTGCCTATTGGCTCTGTGTAACCTTGCTGATTTGGGTGAGGAAAACAGCATATGCACTGCTCTCAGTTAACCAACATGGTCTACTCTTGCTTGTCACATGATGGGATAGAAATGAACTAACAATATAGATGCGATGTAAGGTAGTTCTTATGGTGACTGATTTTCTGTTCATTTTCAGACGCAGCAAGAGAAGCTTTGGCAGAAGTCGGGTTGGCAGATGTTCTGACCTCACAGCTAAAGCGTGCGCCAGATGCAGAGCGCCGGCATCTTATCTTGGAGGTGCTGGGATCACTGGGAGAGAGTGGTGAGCCAGACTCGCACTTCAGCAAAAGTGCAAAAACAGATGTGGTTTTATTAAGAGTTGTTTGAGTCCTAAAACATGAGCTTAAAATAGAAATGATTAAACATGTATGTACTATATGTACAGCTAACATGTAATAATAATAATAATCATCATCATCCTCATCATCATTATCATCATCATCATCAAACTCTTGATTGGTAATTCTGTAAATGCCTGTGTGTGTTTGTGTCCCAGATGCACTGAAGCTCCAGTTTGTAGAGGGCGGGGTGCCTCAAGCTCTCTCTGAAATGATACGAGGATTGCAGGGTGACTCCGACCCTCATGATCTGTGCAGTATAAAAATAGCATCCAACCTCATAGTGACACTGCTCCTGGGGGGTAAGACTGACCTGAAAGCGTTCCTTTCACATCACCAATCTTTGAAAAATACTAAAAACCAGTATCACAGTATCAAAAGGAAACTATAGATACTGCTGTGTTTTACGTCGATATCCAATTCCCTGGCTTAAAGGTACTTTGTGTATATAAATGGAAACTGTGTTAGGACAGGGGTAGCTCAGTGGTTAAGGTGTTAAACAGGTCCCAAGTTCAGAGCCCAGCACTGCCACGTTTCCACTGTTGGGCCCTTGAGCATGGCCCTTAACCCTCAATTGCTCAGATCACTCTGATCAGGGCATCTGCCAAATGCCATGTCATGTTTTTTTCTATCATACTAATTATTGTTTATTTATATGACTAATTCGAATACAAGGCATCAAAGCATACTAATAACATCATGTTATATGCTGAAGTGCTGAATGAAAGAAACATTGCAGTATCTACTTAGAATTTTTAATAACTGTTTTCCAGATGAATCTATGCAGAAATGTTTTGGAGAGGGAACAGGGGGTGTGTATCAGGATGTCTTGTCCTGGCTACAGTCCTCTAACACACAGCTTCAGTTGTCTGGTGCACTGGCAATTGCCAACTTCGCCAGGAATGGTGAGGAGATTAAGAATGTTTCTATAATATAAAGACTACATATGTGCTCTGTCCATAATCCATAATATTTAAATTTCACACAGTATGTTCGATATGTTTGATAAATAAGTTCAAAATGTATTTATTGTATCTACTTTATTTAGATTCATAATGATTTAGATTTTAAAAAATTGACACTAATTAACAAAAAAAGTAGTTTGGCTAGCATTATTTATTTTAAATTGCTAGTTAGCTAGTTGTAACGCATACATAAGCTTGTCACTTCTGCAGGTATGCTAAACACCTGGATTGCTAAAAATGTCTTGTACTGCTATTGTTAGGAGATTCAATTTTGTGAAAATTTAACATTCAGTCAGATGTGTTCTCTGTTTTGGACCAGAAATCAATCATCTATGGTAAGGTATTATGTATTTTTTGGTTGATGGGTCTCCACCTGGATTTAACTAAGTAAATAGTTAAGGATAGTTATCCACTGGATAATCACTGGAGTGATTGATAAGTTACAGCTGCAAGTTATTTAATCCTAACTAATGTAATGAGTAGCTTCTTAAGCTACTATTTTTTAAACAACTATATCAGAAGACATATAGTATATTGTGCTCATGGCACAGACAATTGTTTCAGAAAGGTCAAATTATTGTCCAGCATCAAGCAAAGAAAACAACTAAAGAGATTGTTGAAACTACTAAGATTGGGATAAGTATAAAATGCATTATTAAAACCTGAAAGAATAATGGTTAACCTTCTTTGAGGAAGAAATGTGGTCGGAAAAACATTGTTTTTGAGTCCTACAGTATGTGGCCAGAAAATTAGGTCAGCTGATGATCTGAATATACTGAATGACCAGATTTTTATATCTTTGGAGTTTTTCTTTACTGATGGCACGACATATTACAAGAATTCATTGGGCTCAAATTGTAAAATACTGGCTCAGGGAGCATGCAACATCATTTGCACACATAGATTGGCCACTACAGAGCCTAAATATTAACCCCACTGGGAATCTTTGGGACGCAGCAGTCCGATTCTGCCATCATCAGTAGAAAATCTTGGCGAGATCTTGTGACTCTGGACAAAAATAAATGTTGTGACATTGCGTAAGCTAATGGAAATGATGCCACATTCATAATCAAAGTAAAAGGTGGTCCAATGAAATATTAGAGTGTGTGACATTCTTATTATAAAATGTTCTTAATAAAATTTTACAACACAGTTTCGGATTGGAGTGAAAATTGTGAAAAGTAATATGGAAAGCCTACTATTAATAGCAAGAGGTCTCAATTCATTCTCTACTCCTCCTGACACCTATAGAATTTCTACTACTGTACATCTGCTTTCTCATTACAGACAGTAATTGTGTAAAGATGATGGAACTAGGGGTGGTTCCATATATCCTGGATCTGCTGGAGCATCATGTGGATGAGGGAGATGTGTCAGTGCAGCATGCAGGCCTTAGTGCTCTCAGAAATCTTGCTATACCAGGTATCAAAGAATTTACTATCTAGGTACATTTGCATTTTTTTTGGCCAGCTGGAGACAAATGAACACTGGAAAAGCAGTACATTTATACAGGTGACTAAAAGTCGACTCTTGCATTGTTTTTCTACATAAACAAAAGTTTCCTTGCTGACAATCTTAATCAATATTCAAAATAATAAAAGTGAAATATATTTTCCTCCTTTAAGTGTACATAAACCTTAATTAATTGCAAGATTTATTAGTTGAATTTTCAAGAACTGCGTTCTTCTCAAATCTAATCTCACTCACCCTGGGGTCTGGCATCGGGCTTAATAACACACTCTTTCTCATGCTGTTGTAGCGTCTAATAAAGTGCGTATGCTGGGGGATGGAGTGATTCAGCGGATCAGAACTCTGCTGCGCTCCGACATGCCTCCTGTCCAGTTCAAGCTTCTGGGTACTCTGCGTATGATGGTGGATGGCCAAGGTCAGGATATCAAGTGAATACAAATGATAGTGTACACTCAGTTCAAAAAAGGTAGTTTAGGTTTCTAAATTTTCATAATCAATTATGTTTAAAGATGAAGAAACAGGCTAGTATATATATAGTATATATATATATATATATATATATATATATAATTAAATATGTAAGCTATATAATTAAGCTATGTCTGCATAACTAACCAACCGTAAATGGCAGAGCTGGCGACCGACAGTATAATTAATAGGAGTGAAAGTAGTTTTCTGGTACTAAGTTTACTGGTACTATATAGTCTAAAGGTGAGGAGAATAAACCATGGAGGTGGAGGACAGTCCTGTAAATCCCATACGTTTCTCTTTATATTTCCACTCATTCTGCTACATTAACTTTCCAAGGTTAAATCCCAAATACCAAAATTAAACGGCAAGCTAATGTGCTAATCTGCTCTATCCCTTGTCAAATACACAAAGTAGTGCTCTTGATTAGGGATTACAGAGAGATTTGGGATTCAGCCTTGTGTTAGAAGCTAGTTAGCTTTGTAGCTCATTTTTGGCATAAATAAATCATCATGGGGACAATTTGAAACAATCTCGAAGCAATTATTACATAGACAAAGTATTGTTTAAAATCTTTTTGAACGAATCTTTAATGTGACTCAGAAGAACGAGTAGTCTCGGAGAGTGATTCGTTCATTTTCTACTGGGCGCGCATGCGCAAATCATCGCAAAAAAAACTCCGTCGGCTATGTACAGGAAACAGAAATGAGTCCTTACCTTTGAGTCTTTGGTCCGAGTCGTTCGTTCTTTTGTCACGTGACTCCCATAGACGCTATGCAGTGAAGTACACAGGGAACAGAATTGAACAGAACGGTTCGCCTCAATGAATCTTCCAAGTACCGAGTCGGTCGTTCTTTTGTCACGTGACTCCCATAGACGCTATGAAGTGCAATGGATTCAAAAGAACGAACGACTCGGACTGGAAAATATGATGGTGAGCTTAGCTGCATTGTAATATTTTAATTACTGGAACTATAGCCAAAATGTGTGTATTTAGACATGTTGGGGGGTCTGTTTATTGAAAATGTACATGAACATTTTATTTTATTTCTGGTCAAAAGAACGAAATGAACTAAATGACTAAAAAAAAGATTCGTTCATTTTGATGAATGAGTTTCAAAGAACCGAGTCACTAAAATGATTCAAACGTCCCATCACTACAGTACTTGTCCATTTTCACCGCTCATGGAAATCCTCTCATCCAATCAGATTGCTCGGTCAGAACGATCCTCTGTGTACCGCAGGATTAAAGATTTCCTTTGCCTGCAATGCACCCTCACCTATTCTAGAGTTTGTCAAGTTATATCAAGTTGACAATCATAAAACGCCCAGGAAATATTTAAACGAGTTATACTGTATGTACAAATGTTTGCTCCAGGCAAGCTTGGTGCTAACAAAAGACAGACAGATGGAGGTAGAAATGATGCAAGTCAGAGTTCTGACTCCCCACTTCCAAGGTCAGTTCAATGCAGCGTGAGAATGCCTCATGGGCCTTTTAGAGACAGGGGCAGAGGTGAGCAACTCTTTGAACAGGAGTGGAGTTATAGACTAGAAAATGCAATCAGAGGCTTTAGAGAAACATGCTGCCATATGGTGCTTGTCAGTGTTGTAAATCCTTTTCGTAAACACTGTAACTAATTGATTATAATGTATACTGAATGATTATTTAATATCTAGGAAGTAATAAGTTACATCTTTAAAATGAAATGCAAAATTAAAAGAGTACATAAAAACTAGTACACAAATATCCAGAAATGTGGCCTGATTTCGTGATTTAGAACCAGTAATTTCCTTTCTTTAATCAAATTTCTGAAGACTCATAATGTCAGTAGACGTAAATCGTTGATGCTTAAGCCACTTACACATTTCAAAAATCCTCCATGCATAATAAGCCATATACAAAAAGCACAATAAAGCTATTAAAGTATCCATTATTATCCTAGAGGCAAGACTTGGTGTTAAATGTGTTATTCTCGAGGCTATAATTAGGTTCTTTTCAAAGTATATTATTACGTTCACAGGCTTGTAGCAGATTCCAGCAGTACAGCAACAGACAAGACAATCTATGCGCACAGACGCTATGCCTTGCAAATTACTAGTCACATTCAAGAAACAATTGCACTTGCACTCAAGTACATCACTCCCTCATGTGTACTTTCTCACTTTATTGTGTGTGTGTGTGTGTGTGTGTGTGTGTGTGTGTGTGTGTATGTGTTAGATGAGGCAGCGACGGTTTTGGGCAAGGATGAGATGTTATTGGCACGGGTTATGGAGTGGTGTGAAGCAAAAGACCATGCTGGTGTCAGAGGCGAGGCCAGTCGGCTTTTAGCAGCACTCATCAGACACAGTCGCTCTGCAGTGAGTCACTTAAAACACACATAAAACACGTTTTTGAATACATATTACTAGCTGCACCCTAAAATTTACTAGGTTTGTAAGTACAAATTGGCTTGATCTAAAAAAGAGAAGGCACTATGTATATGCAAAGGGGTATAGAAAGGTATTCCAAAGATGGTGGATGGTCTGGGTTCTTTGGCTGCATTTGTTAAACCATCTCTATGCAGGTTACTTTGAACTTTCGTCTTAGACTGTCATGTTAATACATTGGTTCGCTCTTGCTTCTTTTAAATTAGGAATACTGCAAAACCTCAGTCTGTGTTATCACCCACTGAACTGGAGGTAATTATCCATGCATTTGTCTCTTCTCGGTTGCACTCCTGCACCTCATTATTCATAGGTTTGAGGAAGAAGTCTAAGGATTGCTTGCAGGTGGTCCAAAATGCTGCAGCAAAACTACCGTCTAAAACTGACTAGGTCACTGCACTGGCCTCCCATAAGTTATCGAATTCAATTCAAGATTCTGGTGCTGACTTTCAGAGCTCTGCGAGGTCAGGCTCCTGCATAAATATCTGAGCGTCTTCACCCCTGCACCTTGGTAAAGCCATCAATATCTCTGGACACAATCTGCTAGTAATCCATGGCACAGGACTTAAAACAAAAGGTTACTGTGCATTTAGCTCTGAGACTATGGAACCCTTTGATTAGTTTTAACATGTATCATATTCATGTATTTTATTCTTTTTTTTAATCTTAGTTAATTTAAATGTTTTTTTATCCTTTGATTAGTTGTTCTCTTTTACTATATGTTTATTGTCTTTTAATAAGTTCATGGAAAAGTGCTTTGTGTCACTTGTCGTGAGATGCGCTAGATAAACAAAATTTACTAATTAATAATGAATTTGTGCTGAGACACCCAGTATAAAGCCATGTAACTTCTACAGTATTGATTAACAGGAAGTCATCCATGCTGTAATCAAGGCAGATGGGGTCCAACACCTCATCTCTATGGCAACCAGTGAACATGTCATTATGCAGAATGAAGCGTTGATTGCTCTAGCCATTGCCTCTGCAATAGATATCGGTACAGTTCAACCATTCATAATACTCTATTTGTAATACAGTCTATTTGTATGTCTAAAAAATATAAGACTTGTTGTCTAGTTTATACACATTTATTTCTTTTTTTGCTTTGTTTTACTGATTTATGACTACAGTAGTTGCAAAGTGTTGTATGATAATAGACTTTCTTCCTCTTGTACATGTTCTCTTATGTGTGCGTTTACCCAGACATGGTGGAAGAGCCGTTCAGTCATGCTGATCTGCTGTCCACCCTGAAGAAGATGCTGGATGACCCTGTAGGCGCTGTAGAAGTCAAGTTTAGCACATTAGGGCTCATATGTAGTCTGGCCAATTCCAGTGAGTAACACAAAGTTTTTCTCTATAAATAACAAGTAAAGAAATCAGGCTTTTGATTTTCGTATATTCAAGGAGTGAGATTTTTGCTTAGGGCTAGTTAGCTCACTTAACAATGACTTATGAAATTAAGTTATATTAGATAATTGTACATGCAAGAAATTATATTTCTTTTTTATTAAAATACATTACATTTGTAATTTTAAATTTGTACATTTGTAAGTTTAACCTGAATTTATTCCATTATTTATATTTCTGCGACTTACATATTTTTTGAATGAAAATTGTTTTTCAATGTATTCTGGACTTTCTTTATGTACAGAAATGTGTGTCTTTTTGCTAGAAATTTAATTTTTTAGTCTTCTTCATTTTGTACTAGGAGCACGCAAACATTTGCTGCATGCATTTTAAGACATCTTTAATGCAAAACATTCTTATAAATAATTTACTGGATTCACAGAAATTAGTAAATGACTGTTTATGAATATAAAACATGAATAAAAAAATATCTGGTCTCATTCAAATCCCTGCTCTCATTTACACCTCATTTAGCCTGACAATGCTGTTATCTTGGTCTCTCTTTCTCTCTTTCTCTCTCTCAGGTACGCTGAAGGAGCAGATGGACAGTCTGAACCTGAAAGACAGCCTGTCCAAGCTCTCCGGTCACACCAGCACCAAGCTGGCCTCACAGGCAGTCTCAGTAATGGGCGTACTCTCTGACACTAGCTAGACCACCTGTCCAAACTTTATGATTGATGGGACTGCTAACTAGAAGTGTCCTCTTCATACACCACTGACCGCTGCGTGTCCTCTTCATACACTTCTCATCAACCCAGGCCTTTATTCTGTGAGACCGAAGCAACCTGAAGCGACGTGTCTGTGCTCTCAGTAGGGCGCGGCGTGATGCCATTCTGGCAGGGAAGCCTAATTGACTCATTAATAAAGCATCATTAGATGGTCATATTAGCAGATCTCTGATGACCTTGAGGATATACAATGTACAATTAGAGGTTGTGTCAACATGCTTAATATCTCCATTATAAAAGCACAAGTATCTTTTCAATACATTTCATTAACTGAGAACTCTGATGAGGATAATAGCAATCTAAAAAATAACATGCTGTAATATAAATGCCTTTGGAATCATACAGTAGTGTTCTGCCCAGGTGTATGCATCTTAGATTTAATGCAGGCTACTTTTCTCAGACTGCTAATCAGACTCAAATAGGACATGGAATGCGGATTTGCTTTTTTGTTTCAGCAAGTATTGAATTTGTGCAAATGTGACATTCTGTTAGTCCTACACTATATTAACCATACTCTTCAATAAGAAAAGCACATGGACTTCCTTCATTTACATAATGTGGAATGTGATTTACAATTCTTGCCTGAGAAAAGGATTTAAATTTTCAATAATTATTTAGTCATTATTTTTTAATTATCACATTGCTGGTTGTACTAGTATTTAATAGAATTTTTAAATGCAAATACTTTGATCATGTTGATCATTTTATTAGCTAACCAGAGATGAAAGGAAAGTGTCAAACCCTAACCCATGTGTGTTTTAGCAATACCAAGGAATATATGAAGAGCCGTGTTTGAGATTGTCTCATCTAGTATAATAATAGCAAATTCACGTCCTATAATGTGTTTTATGTGTGACTGTTTTGTTGGATAATACAAAAGTCTGCAGTGTTCGTGTGTCTAACTGTTTTACTAATACATGATTCTTGATTCCTTACTCAAAATTCACACCTGGGAAGAAGTAAATTTACAGTTGCTATTCTAAGCAGACGATGAGCACAGAATGGCTATCTGATAATACAGGATCAGCTGAAAGAGATGATACTCAAAGACTGTGATTAGGGAAGCTTTTGTACACCGTAACTACCCCGCTGCAGCACTCATCCTTTCAACAGCAGTTCATTACAGCCAATTTTATAAAGCACTGAACAATCTCTGTTCATCATTTATATGAACATGCTGCTCTTCTGTTTTGTTGTGTTGCATATATACATACATAAACAAAGTACATATACTTCAAGCAAAGTACAGTGATTCTTAGCTGCAGTATAACATTTGAATGGTGCAAACGTCTTGAATGAAGCTGTGCAGCAGTGAATGATTATCCTGGCCATGGTGGCTCAGAACCCACTGCAGCTGTTCATGGGAACATTCAGGGACTGAATCCTTGAAAACTTTCTATAGTACATTGCTAGTATACAAGCACTAGTGGGATAAGTGCATTAGTGTAGCAGGGGATTGTATAGAGAAATAAAGTGCGTTCTGTTATTCTGCAAAAATCAAAAGTCTCGGTTTGACTTGAACACCCCCGAGTATACTTATATTGATGATCAGGTTACAATGGAACCGAAGAAGATTGGATGTATTAGGCAACAAGTGAATATTTTGACAGGGTCATGGGTGACCATGGCTTACTGATGCACATGGGAAAGAAAATACAGGGGAAGAGATGGCACCAGGTTACATTATGGGAAAAAGGTAAGCCAACAGAGGCAGTGTGATGCTTTAAAATAAAAAGCAGATCCATGGAGGTTCCATCTCAAAACTTCTCTCTCTAGATGATAACAGCTGTTAGGTTTTACTGAGCATGCTGGAGAATAGGAGTTATTTTGGTAACTTCGTCACACTCGCTCCTTTCTATTTTCAGGCAAAACCCAGAAGTCTACATTATTGAGTTTTTTTTCCCCATCTGAAAACTGTTCAGTCATGTAATATGTCTTTCTTTACAGGCATGTAAATATTCTTCTGTAATGTTATTTATTTATTCATTTTAATGTATCTTTGTAATGGAATGTTTTTGTAAATAATAATGCAGACATAATAAACTTATATAACAAAATTTGTACCACAGATAATATTGTGCCTACAGTACAGACCAAAAGTTTGGACACACCTTCTCATTCAGCGAGTTTTCTTTATTGTGTTCTTTATTGTGTTCTTTATTGTGTTCTTTATTGTGTTCTTTAGCCCAAACGCGTCTCTTCTGCTTGTTGYCTGTCCTTAGCAGTGGTTTCCTAGCAGATATTCTASCATGAAGGYCTGATTCACACAGTCTCCTCTTAACAGTTGTTCTAGAGATGTGTCTGCTGCTAGAACTCTGTGTGGCATTGACCTGCTCTCTGATCTGAGCTGCTGTTAACCTGCCATTTCTGAGGCTGGTGACTCGGATGAACTTATCCTCCGCAGCAGAGGTGACTCTTGGTCTTCCTTTCCTGGGTGGTCCGCATGTGAGCCAGTTTCTTTGTAGCGCTTGATGGTTTTTGTGACTGCACTTGGGGACACTTTCAATTTTTTCCCCAATTTTTCGGACTGACTGACCTTCATTTCTTAAAGTAATGATGGCCACTCGTTTTTTTCTTCACTTACAGTATCTGATTTTTTCATGCCATAATACAAATTCAACCTCTTTGAATGAGAAGGTGTGTCCAAACTTTTGGTCTGTACTGTATATACATATATATATACAACTTTGTAAATTGTACATTTATCCCAAATGTTTACATTTTAAAAAATTTATTTTCTCTTTGTGCATTTTTGTAGTAAAATCTTTTTTTTAGGTCACAAACAGTCATATAAGCATTTCACTGCATATCATACTGGGTATAGTTGTGTATGTGAAATAAAACTGTTCAAAAAGTCCATAAAGCTTCTCACCGTACGGAAGCATAAAGTGTTTAAAAATCCTCTGGTAAATCACTGCGTTGAATTAGGACTTGATAAAATACAGTGGACATACACCAGCAGATTGTATGGTAGCACAATTTATCACCGACTGTGATAAAAATTTAACACTGGCCTTCAAGCAAATTGAAATGCAAAATTTATTTTGATCTGAAAACTTTGGGCTTTGGACCACTGAAAAATGGTCAAGTTTCATTTTCCTACGTAGAATAGGTAAGATGCTTCTAACGTTGTCTCTGGTTCAGAAGTGGCTTGGTGTGAAGCTCTCCCAGGTTTGTGAATCCGCTTTGCTTGCCGATCTTCTTAAGGCTGTTGATAATCATAATCTTAAGGGAGTTGATAATCATCTTCTGGATAACGATTAAGTCAGCAGTCTTCCCCCTGATCATGGTTGTGTATTTTGACCTAGACAGAGAGATACTTTGTATTTGTACTGTACGAATAGTAGTTTACTTGAACTCAGAATGAAATATTTTAATATTTTGAGATGCTGGATTTTCTATCATGAGGTGTAAGCCATATTCATCCAAATGAAAAAATGCTGTATTTGTAATATTTCACTTTACATGTAATAAGGTAACAGGGTGCCAATAATAAAAAATGGCAGTAGAATATTACAAGTCATTACAAATATAACAATAAGAGTAAGAATGCTCAGGCGGTGCATGTGAAAGATATGATGTATAACTCAAAGTGCATAACATGCATGATACCAGATATGTTAACATAATTTCATGAGTGTGAGAAAACTCAGACTGTGTTTACAAAAAGATGCCAATCATGCAATGAATGTTGTGTAAACAAAGTCACATTTTGCTAAAAAATTTCCTCTGTGCATTGAGCCTTGGGTTTTCTGTACACACTGGATACAGAGTGTGGCCCAAACTTTGTATGCATACAGTAGGTATTTGTCCTTTTCTATTATTTGAAACTACAGTACTAGAAAATTCAGAAAACCTTATTCTCATGTAAGCAAGACGGGATTCTTTACATAGAGAAGTTGCTGCCAAATTTAATAACAGCTGTTTGGTTGCTTATGGATCAAGACTTTTGGGCCTCATGTTCCATTAAGACTTAAAATAAATGAATGAAATGAAAAGGACGTTGTTCATAATGTTCAACATGGAGGTAATTAAACCCTGACAAAAAAAATAATTAAGTTTGAAAGATTTCTTGACTTTTCTTATCTAATAGCATTAGCCTTGTGGGTGACATGGTGGTGCAGTTGGTAGGGTTGTGGCCTTACAATTTCATGGTACAGTGTGTGATCCTGAGATCAGGTTACTGTCTACGTTTTGCATGATCTAATCGTGACCGTGTGGATTTCCTCCGGGTTCTCTGGTTTCCCTGGTTCTTTGACTTGTGTGATGCACTGGCATTTTGTCCGGCATGTATTCCTACTGTACCTTCTGCCATTATCCTGGGAAAAGATCCTTGATCACCATTAAATAGTTACTGAAAGGAAATACATTTTCTAGGGTTTTTGTTTTTTTTAATAATTTTTTATTTTATTTTTAGGTCTGACAAATGTCAGTTCTTTGGATCAAGACAATATTAGAAATAGAAATCAGAGTTTGCCATATACAATAAAGCACTCCAGTGGCTATTTATTTTACATTTCAGTTTCTAGCTAGCCACTAGATGGAGACAGCAGCAACCCTGATGTGCCAAATTTTCACCATGCTTTGTACAGTACACAGCAACAAAAACATCAACTGTGCAATAACTGAGGTAGTGTCCTTAAGACTGCAACTATCCTACCTTTATAGTATTTTCTTTATTTGTAATATGGTCTTCAGGACTCTATTCTCATAGATAATCTTTTATATACTAATAAACTTTAAGTATTTTCCATGTGCACAGGGGAAAGAAAAATCCTAAATGTGCAAAGGATGTACCTTAGAATTTGCCATCAATCAGGAAAGGTGCAGTTATTAGTTGAAAGTAAATGCTGTATTTAACATGAAATAAGTATGAATTTACAGATGAGAAAGATTATGTATATATTATAGTCATGGAATTGAAGGTATTTATATTTGTTAAGGGTAAAGCACACATTCATCTTCTTTATAATCCCTGCATTTTCATGGAAGAGTAATTTGGCAGACGGCCGTTCAGCTCCTTTTTGAACAGCTGTCGGTCACAGCATCATTACGAGATGTGAAATCTTGCAGCAGAGCTAAAAATATACCATTCTAGTCACTATGATCTCATAATGTACAGGACAAATGATACTGATAATGTATCAGGAAAATGAAAATGATATGCTCATGCTTGTAGGACATACCTCAATATGTTTATTATTATTATTATTATTATTATTATTATTAAAAGAATATTCAGGTAGTCATTAGTGACAGCTAAGCCCAATTTGTTTACAGCTGAATGTGTTGTTTTCATGAATGATTATTTTTCATGTGCAATCATACTGTATATTCATGATCTCATGTGTTTACTTGAATTCAGACAGTGAAACACAAAGTATAGTCAGTGTTATATTATCTTTCCCAAATGACACACTTTTCCTTACCAGTGGTGACTGAGGGCTCAGTTGAGGGCGGGCTGAATGTAACATATGGACTCTCTCTGTGGGATGATGGAAAAATTGGGCCACAGGCCCAGAGTTCATTTTCCTGTGCTTTCATTATAAACCTGTGCACCGTATCCTGTACCAGAATTCGAAATTAATTTGATGATGTCTGTTATTATCAAGGAACGTGAACCTCGGTTTATGTTATGATGCACTGGGCGTTGTCATTTCTCACCATCGGAAGCAGTTAGACTAGTTTTTCCACTACATATCATAACTAACCCTGCTTTTTTGTTCCACACGCATATATATGCTATTTTTCATTTTTTTTATAATAATAATTTATTTGCAAAAAATAAACGTTTTATTTACTGTTTCAATTCTTTTATTATTTTGTGTAAATACATTTTTTTAAAAGAAACTACAGAAAAGAAAACATTACTTTTGATTAGATTAGCCATCCAAAAGATAATGAAGAAAGCCTTATGAATCCTTTACAAAAAATCCCAGTTTCCCTATAAAAAGTGGACTATAGACTGAGTAAATATGCACACTGTCTGTACAGACAACACTGCTGGTAAGACAACACACCTGTATAGGTAAGATTGTGAACGCACTCACATGGCTGGGTGGGTGTGGTTACACTATGTCATGTGAAAAAGTTCCTGAGAAAAAAGAGAGATGAACATTACCCTTTGGAATGGACGAGACTCACCTGTTTGAACGAGTGCCATTTAGATAGAAAGGTGCAGCGAAATTTGAAACAGGCATTCTATACACACTGCAGAAATACTGGGAGCCTCTTTTTAACAGTGGTAAGAAGTTTTTAGTCTATAAAATAATAATAATAATAATAATAATAATAATAATAATAAACCTTGGATACTTTCCTCCAAGTACACCTTTACAGCATGCTGATATTGTGGTATAGATATATGAAAAAAAATGGTGTACCGACCATGTGCTTGCTTCCATATGCTACTTGCTTGTCCTGTTTATTGTTAACAATGTCAGTAAAAATGTGAAATAGATCACATGTCAGAGCAACTGTTTGCCATCAGTGTCCACATTGCCAGAATACAGCATTTAAGGTGTAACTTCAGTCCGCGATGTACTATTACAATAAGCTGTCTTGAACGGACCATTTATGTGCTAAAGAACACAGTACAAGGAACCCGTACATACCCCTTTTTTTAGTACAGTTCTTTCAACTTAGTTACATTTTATCTCAGCATTGTAACTTGCGGTAAACTCAGCAGATCATAAATTGTTTTATTAGACAAAGTGTGATGCAAGAACTTATGCAAGTTATACAGTACCAAAGACGTTCTCTTTTGTCCTGTATATATTTAAATCGTAATGAAAATACAGCAAGAACTTTCCAAAAAGAAGTTGTGGGAATACAGTACATTTACAGACGCAATTGTATTAGATTATATATA
>QMIH01000039.1:715634-828260 GCA_003987875.1 Clarias batrachus
TATATATATATATAAAGAATATTAAAGGTTCTGTCTACTGTAAATATCTGTACATGTATCTACAAGGTGTGACTGCAATTGATGCAGTGACAGTGTGCTGTGTATTTTACTCACGAGTCCCCTGTTATAAATGCTTTCAAATGTGATTACATCCCAATTGGATACTTGAGTATTTTTCAGCTGGGTCTTGTAGAGAGTTAAAAGAAAAAGGCAAAACAGGAACCAGCAGTCCCATTGAGCAATGAGGTTGCCATAGCAACAGCGACAGAGTGATACCAAGAACTGAGTGAGCTGCTAGAGGTTGGGAAGGGAAATAGGTGTTAGAGAAAAGAATTCTGCAGTGTCTTAGTATTCTCACATGTATATCGTTTTTTTGGATGGAGCGGGAACCAAAAACACAATGTGTATGCACGATGAAACATAATAGGTTCATATCTCACTTCTTTACAGGTAGATAAAGACACAGTGAAATTGACTTTCTGATTATCATTGTGTCCTTATTTACTATATGCCCTCATCATCTTTATGTACAGCCCCACCCTACCATTTCACTACATATATTCTTCTCTCTCTCTCTCTCTCTCTCTCTCCCCTTACACACACACACACACACACACACACACACACACACACACACACACACACACACACTCTTAAACACTGTGAGAACTTGGGATTTAAAGATCTGGAACTAAGGCAGGCTTGTAATCAGATTAAAGATGAGATTATCCTAAAGATCCCTTTATCTTTCCCACTGCTGAAGAAGCGTTAGACAGGAGGAGGAGGAGAAGGAGAAGGAGGAGACTCTATGCCAGGAGGGGTGGGGTGTGATGGCGTGGCTGAGTGTAAGAGGGGAGGAGGGGTTCACCTGTAGATGTGTATGGGGAAAAAAGCGACACCACTGTTATTGTCTGTTCGCTTTCAAGGTCCCGTACAGACACCGAGATGACTGCACACAGACATTAGAGAAAGGAAGAGCAGAACAGAGTGGGCTGGGAAAGACTGGAATAAAGGCAGAGCACAGAAGAAAAAAAAAGATCACGAAGAGAATATAAAATTCCGCCTGCATTTCTCACCACAGGGTAAGGATTATTTACTATAAGTGCGATGTGTAATGAAACTGCATGCATGTGTGTGTATGTGTGTGTATGTGTGCACATGGAAAGGATCTTGGAATAACAGATATTCTTATATTTTATGGATGAATAATGGATGTGCAGGTCCTGAGTAAGCATATTCTACAGACCTTGCCAAGCCCTTTAGGGATAAATAATACAATATCTGTCAGTAGATATTTTTTGCAATGTGTGTCCAAATGCGATTTGCATGCTCATTAGAAACAGCTGAAGCAATCCAGCTGGCATGCCTGTGAAAATCGACTAAATTATCATTTTGACCTCAAAAACACTTTCCCCCTAAAGTCAACTGATGATCATTGACTAACCGTTCTACTAGCGTACAGGCAGGCAGTTAATCACAAAGAGAGTGAGAACGAATAGAGCAAGATTCTTATGTGCTGCCTACTGTATGTTGGATGTTTGCCATCCTATGATGTAAAAAAAAAAGTAATTAATATAAAATAAGGTTTTATTTTATGTAATCTTCTACTGGGTAAATTGAACAATTGATTTTTTTATTTAATATACATTATATGTTATGTATGTATGTATATTTTGTCTTAAATTGTTTCTCTACCTACAATATTAAAATGTGTAATCCTTTCTTCTTTTTATTGTTCTTATCATACTTATTACATATGCAAAAATATGTATTGCCTACGGTATGGCTTAGAGATTGTATTTGCCATTTTACAGCCCTACTTTTACAGGTTTATGTTTAATCTCTCTGAGGAACACCTTTAAGGTTATATGTAGAAATACTAGTACTACTTACCATGTAGAACCTAGGGTTACTAGGATTGAAAAACCATACAAAAAGCTAGAACTGTTCCTTTATCTATAGAACATTTAAGCATACATTGGCCTTTGTATCACTTGCTGAAGGATAGAATAAAATAAAACAGTTGTCTGGGAGTTTAATTCAGAACTAATCTAAGCAGCCATATAAGCGAAAGCTGTACATACATACATACATACATACATACATACATACATACAAACAACAACAACAACAACAACAACAACAGATTAGTCGACCATTTAATAAACTGAATGGACTGTAAGTTAAATATAAAGCATTTTATTTTTTTATATCAACTTTCGTGTTGACCTAAAGAATATATTGTTCTTATACAGTTGATATTTTATGAATATATTATGCCTCACCTGCATTTGCACTTCATTTCCCTATCAAATGAGCTTCTGATTACATACAGTAAGAATGTGTGTAGAGTTTCCCGCACAATGCCGGTGCTATGAGGTTTGTATTTGAATTAGATGATGCAGATAAATTAGAGGGGAAAAAAAATGGGTAACCAGTAACAGACACTATTTTTCCATCTTGTTTCAGTTTTCCATGGCAGAGATTGGGTGCCCTGTGTCTGAACTGTTTCCACCTCAGGGGAGCACCGTCCCATCCAACCCTGATGTCACTAATGATATTATTATTCCACTTTCCCCTGAACTGAAGGACATCAAACCTGAAGGGCTACAGCAGAGCGCTAGTAAGGTACCATGCTCAGAAAATCTCCTGGAAGACAGGGGACATATAAAAGAAAAGGACAAATGCATTCAAAATGCCCCACATCCCCACAGTGCTGCAGAGCTTCACACATCTGATGAAGCAGGTGCCAAGATCGCATCAGGTGTGAACAGTGAACAGTCACTACTGTTTCACACAGAGAAAGCCTCCTCATTACACAGATACTCAGAAGAAGAGAATGTTTCCGTAAACAAGCAGAATTTTCAGAGGAGTTACTCAAATGAAACAACTGAGCATGCTTTATATAAGAACACAGAAGCACCTGTTACGTCCTTAGTTTGTAAGGAGGCCATGCAAACACAACAAAGCTGCAGCGGCTCTACATTCTGCAGAGCAGCGAGTGGCACAATCTATCCAAGCTCCATTCAGGTTTGCACTTCTGGCTGTGCTCAGGCATCAGGAGAGTTTGCCAGGGACATTAAACCCTGCAGTCCGTACCATCATGGAGCTGTTGAGGACACATTTGCTGCCTACTGTCACCCCCAGCCCATACCTGCTCCTGCTCAACTTCTACCACGAGTAATGAATATGGAGGGAGACTGCAAGGGGCAGAAAACAGGGGCGACCTTGTTATCTCTTCCTCCACTCGTTTCCTCAATCAGTGAGACAAGACTGGATTCTAAGAGACTGGTCCACTGCTGTAGCTTGGACTGCAAGTGGCCTGGTCCTTTGCACCAGGTTGGAAGTCAGCAGCAATCAGTAAGAGCGGCTAAAAACACGAGGGATGCTGGGACTATGACCTCCTGCACAGAGCTGAGGGATGTAGGGGTGCAAGCGAGTCAGAACTCAGAAAAGTCCCCTCAACACGTCTTTCCAAAGGTGTGTCTGGTGGACGAGAAGGAGAACGGAAATGAAAAGATGCATGCAGGGCAACGGAAAGCTTCAGTTAAGGATGTGAAATGGGACTCAGAAGGAATGACATGGGAGGTCTATGGTGCATCGGTCGACCCTGAGGAACTGGGCTTGGCTATTCAAAAGCACTTGGAGCTGCAGATCAAAGAGACGGCAGGAAAAGCAGCAAGGCTATCAAAGAAGAACACATCCACCTCACAGCTGGGAAATGAGAAAAGGGAGAGTAAGAGGAGGAGAAAAGTGATGGCGGTTCTCCGTCCATCCGTCTGTTGTAGCCGCACCTCTACCACGGTGGACTAACTACCACTCGCTCGGTTTTGTATTTTCAAGCGTTTTAGATTCCTTAGATGAGAAGTATGAGAAGGGACAGGAGAGAACATGTGAGAGAACATGTGCCTAAGTCTTCCTTACAGCTTCAGAACCTCATGTACTATATTGCTTGGAAAAACATAAGAATGACCTTAAGTGCTATTTGTTTTGTATGTAATTACACCTGTCTGTTTATTAGTGGAGTGCTTAATTATTTTTTTTTTACCACTTTACAAAAAAAAAATGTCCTGTCATTTTACTGCAGCAGGGTAATACCTTTCAAGAGTACTAAGCTT
The DNA here is from genome assembly GCA_003987875.1 of Clarias batrachus. Classification (NCBI taxonomy): domain Eukaryota; kingdom Metazoa; phylum Chordata; class Actinopteri; order Siluriformes; family Clariidae; genus Clarias; species Clarias batrachus. The sequence goes on from QMIH01000039.1 coordinate 719,753, forward strand.
AAGAAAGCAACTGATATGACCAAAAGCACAAACCCATGCTTTGAGCCTGATTCCATCTGACACCTGTTTCCTCCCAACTCAAGTTAAACAAATCAACTGATGATGCTCAGGTAAGGTCACAGTCCATGGTCAAGGTATTTGTTAATCGGTTAATGAATTGGTTTATTTTATTTAAGCCCAGAACAGGCAGAGTTTGACGAGTGATTTTGGAAGTTGGAGGCACCAATTCAACAATCCTGCCAAAGAATGGGCTCTCCCAAAGAACAGAGAACTTAATATCTAATGGATCCAGAGAGACTCATCTGACTGATACTGAACTTTAACCCTGAGTCTCTGTACGTTTGAGAATGGACATGTCATGAACAAGTCCCACAATTGCCAATGAAGAGTCTCTGTTGGTCTCGAATGATATAAGAAAATATCTAAAACAAGTTTTATATAGTAAGTATATACTTAGATGGATGAGGATTAATAAAAAAAACAGCAGACTAAAAGAGAGGTCAAAGCAAAAGCTCTGTATTTCTGTAGAGCCGTATCCTGTAAAAAAAAAAGAGAGAGAGAGAGAGAAAGAAAACATTGAGAAAACTCAAATTATTTAGGCAACTGGTACAATAGCATTTTTCTTTTCAAACAGAAAAATAATTAACATGTTTAGCTGGGATGTGAACTCACAATCTCCAGATGATAAGCCATATGCGCTTCTCTGTAGTCCATGCATGTGCTGAGACTGACCAACCAGTTTAATGCTGCATGTTTCTTTCAAAGTTATTTTGTCTGACACCACAGTGAAATCTTTATTGTGTTCTGCTTTGAACTGTCCAAATGGTTTCAACACATACACAGACTCCTGAGAGGTCTGTCGCAGTACTTTCAGCTCTACTTTCGGAGGGGACTGGATGTCATGTTATCACTCCAATCTGCATCAGTTCTTTTAGATACACTCTCATGCTGAAAATCTGCTGCTTCGTTGTTTTAAGTATCTTGGAGAATGTGGTGCAGTTCTTCTGTAGACCATATTTGCTTGTTTTACCATCAAATTATGTTTTCAAATTTCACAGTAGCGTGACAAAAAAAAAAATTAGTATTCAATTAAAATAATCCTAAGCTGAACTGAAAAGATGTGAAGACTCATATACATACAGCAACAGACCAATTTTAATGTTGCACATGAACAGTTCCAGTGACCTCAGGTTAACTTCTTTTGTAATTCAATACAGTATATGTATATATAAACCCTAAAACATTTCATCTAGTCACTGATAGTTCTAACTATGAACCACACCCCATCCATGTGTCAAAAAACACATATAATTATAGAAACTAATATTATTATATAAATATTATAATAGTAATATTTATAGTAGCTAAAATGCAGATTGTGAGACTGGTATATGAAAAAAAACTTTCTTAAAACTATTTAATGATATAAAAAATTCTGCACTGTCTTTACAAAATGAGATGAGTTTGTGTATTGTGTGCAGACTGCTGCAATGAGAGGCAGAGTTATAACTAAATTGTTGCACCATCTACTGGTATAAATATCTCTCTGTATTTCATTTTGTCTGTGATTACAGTAGTATGATGGTACAGAGTAGCATCTGATTAACCATGTTATTATTTCTACTAAAATTTTTAGACTGAACAAACATTCAGTCTCTTTTGTGTAAAAAAAAAAGTACATGTTTATATTTTGGATGTATACATATTATTTATGCCATCTAATAGTAATATAGTATGGATGAAAATGAAAATAAAACAAACACAACTAGTGCTGTTATTTAGACTTGTTCAAAGACAATTATGATGCTGTTATTTTACTGACAACAAGAATCATGCGAATCATTATTTTCTTCTCTATTTCACATAATACATATGTACGGAAGAGGGTGAGGTCTGACGATAAACACCCATTTGCTATCTGTTTCTTCCTCGGAATACTGACATTAAACTTTAATCTCAGAATTCTTATTTTAAACTTAATTCAGAATCCTGAGGGAAAAAAGTCAGAAATAAACTATTTCAAGGTGGTCCTAATCCTCTTTTGTACATATTAATCTGGCCCATATTGACAATTAATTCAGCAACAAGACCATTTTCAGTGACTGAGTAAAGCATTTTATCATGTTGCCTAGAACTGTGTTTCTACCATGTTTCACAATAGCATAAGTAATACTGGACCCTGATTCATACTTTGGCACCATAACCTTGGTAGGAATCACTGTCTGAAATGTTTTTCAGTTCAAATTTTAAAATATTTATGACTTTACCTTTTTAATGCACAAAGATAGTTGTAATACGTTTTGTCAGTGGAATGATGTAATGATCACATTTAATACAAATAAATATTCTTTATTGATTTTGTAGCAATAAGAACGAACAATTATTTTTTTGTCTACTGAAAAACTAGATTCTGCACTTACACTTACCAGTCAGAAGTTTGAAAAGGCATTTTGATAAAGGTTTATATAAACACGTAACTTACACTCATCAGCACCTTCATTAAGAGCAACTGTACATATGCACATTCATTCAGTTATTTAATCAGTTAATCCTGTGGCAGCACCACAATGTAAAATTCTTGCACATAACCTACTATATTGTATATCAGACACCTATCTAGACCGTTTTAGATAATTGAAGAGTGGAAAAAAGACAACACCTTATGTTTTCACTCAAATGCTGTTCTTGTTCTGACTTACTGACAGGCCGAACCAGTCAACATTCTCCTCATATCTTTCTTATCAGCAATCAGATTCAGCCTGCTGACCCTCTCCTCACTCAATGCATTTAGTTTTTCCACTTCACCACTCCACTTTGTGTAAACTCTAGAGGCTGCTGTGGAGGTTTCTGAAATACTCAAATTGGCCATTCTGGCACCAACAACCATACCATAGTGAACGTCACAGAGATGGCATAATTCTGAATTCTAATGTCAAATATGAACCTGTATCCTGACCTGTATGTACACTTACTCTAACTTACTCATCGTCTATACCACTTTATAGTGCCAGTCCAAACACACACCCACATACACCCACACCACAGGCAATTCACACACTACGGGCAATTTGGGAACGCGTAATCTATGTCTATGGTTTGTGGGAGAAAACCGGAGTACCTGGAGGAAACCCACCAAGCACGGGGAGAACATGCAAACTGCACACAACACAAGGTGGGACTTGAACCCGGACCCTGGAGGTGCAAGGCGACAAGCCACCCCTACAGTATACCTACAGTACATTTTTATTGTGCTGCTGCCACATGAAAGTATACAGTTGTTTCTAATGACAAGGATAGGTAATATCTGTCTATATACTGTAGATCGTATATATATATCTAAATGTCTGTGCATGATCTCAGTTATACATTTACAGTATGTCTTGCAAAAATATATTTTTTTTTTTACAAAATAGAAGAAGACTATCTTGAGTAAAGCGTCTTCATAAATCATGTATTGTGAAGAATACAAGTTTAAATTTGGTAATATTAAGCACTTCTTCCTTATTATTGGACAACTGTGTATTTTAAATATTAATTATTTTGTATTATAATTTGTATTTCTGCAAATTCCACAGTTTTTTTTCTAAACAAACTCCCTCTAATAAACCTAAATGCACACACACACACACAAAAACGTTACTAAAAAGAAACGCTTTTCTTTGGCATTTTCCCCAATAAAAGCTTCACATTTCCTCACGAGGACCAGCCCACTCAGATACCGTATTTCTCTCCATGTAAGGGTTTTTCTTCCTCACAAACATATAACACACACACATAAACACACAGCATTCAGATTTCCGTTAGCATTATACTGTGCGGTCGCGCGCCCCACGCTCTCCTCTCTCGCGCTTCCTGTCATGCATTAACATCCTTACATAACACCTGCATGGTATTTTGGCTGGCATATGAGAAGAGGAGAGGTAACCTGCGCTGATTTGGGAGAGGCATCCTAGGCACGAGGCTGAGGTAAGTCTACACAGTATACTGATGACAGGATGCGGATGCAGGAGGAGTGACTGCTACAGAATGGCGACTCCGTTTATCAAGCCGAAGGGTTTCAACAAGACATGTAACATGTGACAGACTCATGCGAATCGTATTATATTTACCAGGGACGTTTTAAATGACTTGGGATCACATAAGATACAAGTACTAAGAGTCTGTGGTTAAGAAAAAAGGATGTGATGTTTTATTACCTTCTATAGAATGACATTACACCACCTGTGACATAGCTCATTATTAATAAGATATTCTACATCTGTGGTAATACAATAGGATCACTGTGACATACGAAGCTTATCCAAGGGTGTATAGGTGCGGCTTTGGGTGTAGTCTGGGGACTCTTCTTCAATCTGTTATTCCATCCGTCATATTAAATACATATTTTGTATATCTGCATATAGCTTACAGCTTCCTCAACAGACATCTTCTGTGTGTGTGTGTGTGTGTGTGTGTGTGTGGCATGTTGTTATGCATCCTATGACAAGATGTCACAGATTAGCCCTGACAAGAACTGCCTTTCATTCTTTATTTGTGGAACCGTACAAATATCATTTTGTGTTATCGTCATTTACAGTGGGTATAATAATCGGACACATAAGCCATGCTGTAATTTCATACATTTACAGATCAAGCTCTGCCAAAGGCTGCCATTTCATTTGACCTATTTTCAGCACAACAGCCCAGCTTTCATACAAACAAAAGGCTATGCAGTCCACTTCAGAACTCTTGGCACCCTTAGAATCTCTCAACGTAAAAATGTAACATTTTACAATACATCTTTTTTTTTTTTTTTTCAAAGGCTTAATATTTCACTCACAGGCTTTGAGTTTGATTTGATTTCTTTTCTCCTGCTTAAAAATCAACACTGACAAATTGGGTCGGCACAGCAGACCGTGCAATCCAATTTGTAAATGACAAAATACATGACTAACCATTAAATACACAGGCCTACATACATACCAATATGTAACATAATGCATTTAATAATATTCATATATAATGGCAATAAAGATGTCTTTTATATTCAGTATAAGCAATCTAATCAGATGATGATGAAATGTACTGTAACATCACAGAGGTGTTACATTTCAGCAAGAAAACACATCTGATAATGTTATAATTATAAAAAGAACATTTGGAATCATTCATGGTCTTTTATTTATGACTACAAAGCTAACTAGCTCCTAGCAAAAGGCTGAATTCCAAACTGCTCCATTCGCTGAAGAAGGGCACTACTTGGAGTGTGGGACAAGGGATTGTACACCCTAGCACACTAGCTGACTTGTTTATCTGCCTCATCCTTTGGCTACACAGTACAAGTAAAGATTTAAATCAGTTTTTTATTACACTAACTGGCAGTTGCAGAAGGATATGACTATTTACCGGGTAAATAAAGAAACAAATCATAATCCGTTGAAACGTATAAAAGCAATATCACACAAGAGGCCATTCTGTATTGCTGGATACAGTAAGGCTGTGATGCCTTCAGACCCTCGTGCCTACGACCATATCACAGCCGTGCTACCGTATATACAGCAATACTGCGTTTCCTTTTGTTTCATATAGTTTATCACAACGTGCTATAAAAATTTTTTTTCATTTGTAGATGATGATTACACAAAAACGTAATTTTTGGCTGACATCATGATCATGCCACGACAATCACTGTAATATTTATAAAGAAATAACAAATACATGATTAGAACTTTGCATATTTGCTGCAGCATTAAAAACAGAATAAGGTCAGATAAGTAATTGACACTGGGGATTTTATTGTGTTTAGACATGCAGGTGCTAGTTAACCCCATGGCACTATTTAAACAAGCATAAACCAACTGTTATCAGTATTGCAAGCATAAAAAAAACATACCCAGCTGCTGTCCTGCCAACTGATCACACATTAACTCTTTAAAGCTGTTCAGTATAGTACCTTGTCAGTGTATTTACACTCATTATACACTTTATTAGGAACACCTGTACACCTGCACCTCATGCAGTTCTCTAAACATTCAGTTACGGGCCATCAACACGAAATCATGCATTACAGGTCAAGAGTTACAGTTAATTTCCACATCAGTCAAATCAACAGAATGAAGAAAACATGTGGTCTCTGTGACTTTGCTCCAGGGAATGGTTGTTGGTGCCATATGTGCTACTTACTTAAAGTTGATATCCTTGGATTTTCACAGACAGTTGATGAGAGAGATCAGAACACAATGTCCTCAACCCAACTGCGTCCTATTTAAGCATTCTTTACAATTGTCATGAGTAGAAAAAAAGCATCTGAGCATGCACAAACCAGGTTTCACACTCCTTTCTGTGACTATCATGGCCACAGACTCTCACAAACTGGACAGTTGAAGATTATGTTGAGATATTTAACACAACTGAGAAAATCTGGACATTTTATACTCAAATTAAATACTCAAACCAGCCATCCTTCACCAACAAACAATCCAACAATTAGACTCACCAAGACAAGATACGTCTTTCTGATGTGTGATGTGAACATTACCTCAAGCTCCTGACCTACATCCGCCACATGATTGGCTGAATAGATGGCTGCATGAACATGCAGACATAATGCTGTTCCCAATAAAGTGAACTGTGACAGTTAGCTAGTCAGGTTGCAATTTCAATTCTCAAGGTCGTTAAAGCAAAATGGATTTCCATTGTTATATTTTATGATCCTTATGCTAGCAAGTAGTCATTGTAAATCATTGTAAGTCAAATATGGATTAGCAGCAGGTTAAAGAAACCGGAGAAAGAATTCGCTTAGTAGAAATAGAGTGATTGTGTCGCGTCCAAACAAAGAAATGTAGAAGGTCCTGGAAACTGTCCTGGTAAAAGTCCAGTTTTCTTTTCATCTGCAAATGTATCTCTTTTATTTTTGAATAAATAAAGGATTATAAATCCATTTTGTCATAAAATATCTACTGCCTTTAATTGCAGGTTGTTCCAGAATGAATCGAGGCATAGCCACCTGCTGCATATTCCTGCTTCTCTCTGCTTTCCTGTGCGACCAGGTGATGTCCAAAGGTGGCAGAGGAGGTGCCAGGGGATCTGCTCGGGGTTCTGCCAGAGGTTCCATCCGGGGTAGTGCGCACGGTGGACGCTCTTCCCGTATCGGTGGCTCGTCCTCCGTGAGGGTGGCAGGGGCGGCTGCAGCTGGTGCTGCAGTAGCCCTGGGAGCTGGAGGATGGTACGCTTCAGCCCAGCGCAAACCAGATGACAGCTCTGAGCACAGGGATGATTATTACAGTAACAGGACAGACTGGGAACTTTACCTTGCCCAAACGTCTAGTGCAGTGACTCATGATTTCAAATATAGTGGACTGTTCACATTACTAGTGCCAATAAACTTTCTGCTGCCTTAAGGGTGGAATCAGACGTTTTAAGAGCTTCAAAAGTTAAAGTTTACTGTGCAGTGTGTGTTCTTAGTATTTTAAAACAATGCATAGTGTGGCACTTCATAAGGAAAATAGTGTTATAAGTTGTAGACTGAGCCATATCACCTAAACAAGCTTTTACAGGACCTATATGGTTTTTATATACATATGTTTTAGCAAGAATACTAAAATAAATAAAAGACTCAAAAGCAAATGAGTTCATCGCATACAAAGCTATTAAAACTGTGGATATATTTTACTTCATCACTGTTACAAGAGTATAACATGCGCAATACTCTGCTTGGATATGTAATCCCTATTTTACCTCTATTTCGGGAGCAAAGAAAAGAGAAATATTTGAATGTTAAAAGCAATTTAATTATTAATGAATATTTAAATGCAAAATTTTAAATATTAATAATGAAATTTAACCAACTAAATTATATCTTTTTCAAATGTATTTATTTTTTTTAAATATCCAGTGTTCATAAATTCAGCTCTAATAATAAAATTTTCATATCCAACCAGTCAAATCTACAATGCAAATTCATTTGAAAAAAGACACATCTTAAGAATCTGGATTACTCAGAGACAGTCAAAGACAAAAAGTTTTTAAATGCCTTCAGTTGATCAGTCTCTCATTCTAGACTCATTTTTAAAAAAACGTGATTGAAGACTGAAGACGTAAAGGTTAGAGCTGTGGCCTCATGCCTAGAGAGTCGAGGGTTTGATTTTGATGCGCTTCCGGTTTGTGTGAGTGGAATTTGTATATTTGTCTTGTGCTTGGTGTGTTTTTCTCTGGGTACTCAGGTTTCCTCCAACATTCCAAATAACATAACATGCAGATTATGCTAGTTGACATTCCCAAATTGCCCCTAGTGTGTGTGCGCTTGTGTGCCCAGTGATTACCTCTTGTGCAGATAGGCCCCAGGCCCCCCCAACATGGTATAGGATAAACAATATAGAGAATGATTGAGTGAGTAACTGAACAAACTGGTTTAATCTGAGCAGATGAAATTGTGATCAGAATCTTTGAACGTTTAAAATCTTATTTTTTTAAAATTAATATACAATTTTTAATTGCTACGAACTTTAAATTTTGGGGTCATCAATTCACTTGGCTTTAGCATTTAAATCTCACGGTTGCTAAATAATGTTGCATCTGCTTTTGCTTGTAAGAGCAATGTGCCAATGTAAAATATTTTAATGCCGATCTTTTGCCACAGTATTTGATATATTACACAAGAAATTTCTTACTTGCAAACATATGTTCACTTCTTAGCATGATGCACAACTAAGCCTTTTAGGGTTGCTCTTTAAATAGAAGAGTGATCTTAACATTGAATGCTAGCTACAGCAAATGCTAGCAGATTAAATACACTGTTGGTCAGGAAACATTATGATAGCACAACAAAAACGAAGGTTCAAGATAAATAGGATGAGATAAGCAGCCGGGTTACTATTTTTTATTACTATTTATTTATTGTAAATGATTCTATCTGCCTTGTTTGCCAGACAAACTCTTTCAATGCTTGTAATGTATTATATAACCAATTATTAGAACAGGTTTAGTTTATACCAGTAATTCATACTAGTTTGTAATTGTCTAGACCTGTGATAGAATATTGCTATTGTATTTTTCATGTAAGCCTTTTAGAAACTGACCATACAAACTAAATTACATACTAAAATGAATACTGTATATTTTAATATAAATTTTAAGGTCGATATTTAGTCACACAACTACAGATTAATCAATGTGACTAGACAAACTTGTCCCTCAACTTATATACATATAGATATATTTATGTGACTTTTTTCCACTAGTTCTTTCCATTATCTACGAAATACTGTACCTTGTAAGCGCTATTGTGATCTTGTGTATTTCTGCCACCAACTTTCACCAAGACTGTGAGATAATTATATGCAGTGAGTTGATTGTGTGTATACTGTATGTAAATTCGTTGGGGAAAAGAAATCACAGGCTGAGCATTTTGAAAGAGGTGTTTAAATGAAAGAAATTACTGTATCACTTATTTAAAGGTGCTGTTTTAATATTACACAGAAAACTTGTTTTTATGTAAGTATATACAGTATTTTGTTTGCACACAGTATTTTATTTGTTTCACATCAGAAAACTGTAAGAAACTCCACCAAAGCATCTTTGTGCAATAGAATCTAGTCAATATATAAATACAGGATGAGCACATTTTACATTTCCATGAATATCATGAATCTCTCATCAGTATAAACAACATCTTTTGTGTTTTATTAATCAAGCAAGACTTTGCCCAGCTCTCCTTTACGGAAAGCTCTGATGAAGTCATAAGCTGCGGCAGTGTAGTTAGGCATTCTGACGGTAATGTCACCTATGGATTTAAAAAGAAAATAAAGTTCTTGCAGAAAAAAAAACTAGTGTTTGCATTTATGGTTTTCTCAAATGTATATACTGTATACCGAGTCATGTAATATCTCACTCACCTACACCTGTGATGGCTTTCACTCTCTGAGTCTTGCCTAATTTAACAGCAATGCACTTCAGCACGTGCTGAATATCATCAGATGGTGTGTCTAGACCATACCTCTCCACATAGCTGAGATAGAATGTCAAAATCAAGATTTCTCAATGAATAACAAGCACTGACATGTTGTATATAAATGTAATAACTTTGGCTAAACCAAATTTCTAGAAGCCCCATCACACTTCGAAGAAGACCATGAAGTTTCCAATGCGTCTTAAAAATATAGACGAATGCAGTGGGAATGGGGTCAAAATGTGAGAAAGAAATGTGCATTTATCAAGCTTGGTGGGGTAGTGGTTAGCACCATAGCCTTGAATCACAGGTCCTGTGTTCGATTCCAGTGATGGGTCTGTGCGCGTGGCGTTTGCATGTGCTTGGTTGGTTTGCACCAGGTTCTCCGGGTTTTCGCCCTAAATTGCCCTTAGTGTGTGTGACTGGAAGTCATACAAAATGGCGTCTTTTCGGATCGCATGTGCTCTTACCAGATGCATATCACACGCTTACGTCATTGCTTCAGCCGGGTTGGAATAAATACTGCGACATATGCTGTGCTTTTCAGGATAAAATGACGGTGAAAGGAAATGAATCCAGGATTTAAACAGAATTCTCCAAACGTGATAATCAACCTGCTGCATGTGTGCCATAAACATGGTAAGCATCAGAACAACATAATATGGACTGCAGTCTTCTATAATTGACCTGTCATGGCAGTAGCACAAGTGTGAAGAGGTACATCCCAATAACTACTCAGTCAGAACGCCCACCAAGCCATACTTGTTGGATGTCAGTGATGCCACTAAGAGGTGTTATAGTACTTATGCTATCAACAGGTTAACGTCGCCATTCCTATGTCTTGCTTCAACATGTGCGAGGGAAACAATATTTCAGTGGTAAAGAATAGATTACAAATACATATTCAGTATGTAACATTTACCTACCCAAACCGCTGGAGTCTGTTGAGTGAAAAAAGCAGATAATCAGCTATAATGTCTTCACCAACCAAGTGGTCCAGTATAGTGCCTATTGGAAAGCAAATGATGAATTTCCATACAACTGTACACCAGTTATTACCAATGTTGTTATTAAGGACCTATCACTGTACCAGTTTTTGCTAAACATGTATCCTAGGTGGCCACATTCTCACTCCAATCACCACTCTCTCACAATATGTCTGTACCAAGATACCAAAACAATTAATGGTTTGGGGTCTTGGTACACTCCGATTGTCCTGACTGATGTCCATTCTGAAGCTAAAGGCAGTGCAGATGCACATCTCTATCTGAAACAAGTCATACAAACTGCTTTCTTGAGTTTTTTTTATGTCCTTTTTGTGTATAATCAGTGTATTGTCAGCTAGGAGAGACCATGTAGGTAGACTGTCCCTAAAGGCTGGACTGGGAAACACTGCACTACTTACCACATAAGGCGAGTTTCATCCCGGTCTCTACATTCTCGATCTTAGGCGACAGCACTCCCGGTGTGTCAAGCAAATATATGACGGGTCTTTCGCACACCTGGCAACACAAACTGTGTGTCCGTTATCAGGAAAGAGGCAGATATTTCCAGGTAATCAAGCACACACAGCCTGAAAGCCTCAAAGAGAGAAGAAAATGCAACTGAAGAAGATTCTGGTCTCAGATTCTGTTTCCTGTTTCAGTATGTGACTTAATTTGTAGAACATTCCACTAAAAAATACACTTCCACAGTCAACAACAGAACATTGACCGTGCCTTGCTTTTAGCTGTGACATGTGAAATTCTCTACAGCAAAATAAAAACTGTGACTCCTGGGTGGAACTGAGTCCCCAGCCTTAGGAAGTTCATTTAGCGAATTACAATTTTTTTTAAATCATGAAAAACAAAACTGTCATCAAAAATTTACAATTTTAAAATAGAGAAAGGGTACTGAACACACTTCTTTGTGTTGAAAGACACACTAAAAACTAGTGATGGGCGTCAATAACAATTCCATGACTGATCATCGGTTTGAGTAAAACAATTGATGATTGATTATCATCAATTGCCTGAAAATAAATCGCACCACCATTCACTATTATTGAATTATCCGAGTTCATTGCAGATTGTAGTATATCAACTAGGGTTTCTCGCATAAGCATCTGTTACTAAATATAGTAATGTTAGTGTCTGGGAGGAGCCCCCCCTCCCCCATCATCTTGAGATTGTTCATCGCTTGCCATGTTGCACACCCGTGTTGTGAGCATGCGCAGTTATCGGCTTTAAATGCATACACGTTTTTCAGACTGTATTTGTGTTCCATGGGTGCACAGAATGGGTGCAATCACTTGTCTGATTGATTAAAATCAACTGCCATTTTTTATAATTGATCCACTTGAAATCCACTGATCACTGATTATAACCATTGATCGTCCCATTGATGCTGCAGACACACAAGTGTGTAAAAATTGTTCAAAAATGCCTTTAGCATAATAACAGGTCTCCTTTATTTACTGGCTGGCTAAATCCATCTGACAATCAAAATACCTGGATTTGGGTCAGGACAGCTTTGGTAATTCCAGGTTCACCTCCAACCCTTGAGGCTCTGCCTAGATTTGAAAAGCAAATTTTAATTTTCAGCTTTAAAAGAAATAATTTTTCAGAACAGAAAAAAGACAGTTGCAGATGTACCTTTTTTCAGGTTTGTTCTTCTTAAAGCATTAATCAATGAAGATTTCCCAACATTTGGCACTCCAATCACCATTAAGCAATAACTTCTGTTCTGTGCAATAATGGAAAGTAACAAACTCATTAATTTAGCTTCCTCCACATAATAAAATGAATCATCTTATGATCAATGAGAACTGGGCTTTTAAAAATGTTGTAGTATAAATCATTTTAATTTGTACATGCAGCCCATGTATTATTTATAAGATAAATAAAAAGAGAAGTACTGCTCACCTCCTCTCTGTGGAAACGAGGCGAGTTCTCTATAAGGTCTATTACAACAGGAACTATCTACAACACAATCAACACCATAAGATTATAAGAGTATATTTCACTTGGATAATGTATCTTAGTATTTGTCCAGTTTGTACAATGTGACAATACTCACCTTTTTAATACTCGCGTCTCTTTGCTTTAAACAGTCCGTGAACAAGACATTCTTAACTCCATCTCTCTCAAGCTGTTTCAGGATATTCTGAAGAAACAGTGATTACGCTATTCATATTTAACCAAGTGTGGTAACTTTGTAGGGACAAAAATAAAACATGTACAATATTCAGATCATGCAAGCTACAATACCGATTTGTTTGACGTGTCAGCCAGGTCCATCTTATTCAGTATGAGTAAATGCGGCCGGATATCGAGGCTCTCTTGAAACAAAGGATTTCGTCCAGAAAATGGTATGTTTGTCAGTTAAGGAAGCATTAAGCGTTCTGTACAATGAAACCAGTCAACTGAGAACTAGAAATCATCAATCAGTCCTAACGCAAATACAAGTTAAAACTTAAATAGCAGGATAAAAAAAAATTAAGAAAATTTAAAAGCAAGGAAGATCTACAGGCTAAGTGATTTGTACTCTTGAAAAGGATATTCTGGCATCGTGGATTTCTATAATGCAGTCAACTTTCCTCAGGCTGGCTCTCATCTGCTTGAGTCCTAACAGATGATACAGGTGATTACAGAAATATCAAAGTTCAAGAATTTAAAAACAACAACAACAATAACAACAAGTTACACTACTTTCATGCATGATGTGTATCACGATACTGTGATCATGTCCTTTCATTAATATTTAAATTTGTTGGTGCCCCTTATGTACAGTTACTTATGTTCCCACCTGTACATATAATCATGTACATGTAGATAGAAACACTATATACTTTTTTTTAAACAACATTTTTACCTCATTAATTCACCTTAATGTGCACTTTTTCAGATTCCCATCTGACTGCACTACTGTAAACTTAACTTACCATTTTCTCATTCTGCCTTTTTAATTTTTACCTGGCACTTCCTATTCTTCTTCGCCTTGTTGCATGTACGTTGTATAATCTGTGAAATGGCTGCTGTAACATTACAATTTCCCTTTGAGATTAATAAGGTACAGTACACTATCTATCTATCTATCTATCTATCTATCTATCTATCGCAAATATTTGCCTGATTTTTTTTTGCATGTCATCCTATCTATCTATCGCATGTCACCCTTTAATGACATTTAATATTACACAAAGATATCCTATATAAATACAAAAAATGCAGTTTTTAAGTTATTTCATTTATTAAATTATATATTAAATTGTGTTACCTTTGTCCTTTGTGTAATATTAAAATGTATTTGATGATCTGAATTATTTAAGTGTGACAAATATGGCAAAAAAAAAAAAAAATCAGGCAGAGCAAAATAATTCTTCACAGCACTGTGTTTTCTATACTGTTTATTCTGCACACGTTCATGAGGGGACTTTGATCTCTTGAAGGGGTCTCCCAAAGTCTCCAGGGCCCTTATCCTAGGAGACTTTGAACATGAGACACACACACAGACACACACACACACACTACAGGCAATAGAATAGTGCATTTAATAATAAGATAAAAAATAATTAACAAAACAACTTTAACAATGTAAAAAATATATACATTAAATGAAAAAAAAATCATCATTTAGCATGATTTCATCGGTATTACCTTGTTATTATTTTCCAGGCCAGTGAATACAGAACTACATTAGTCACTGATCTTAGAGCACTCCAGTGCTGTGCACAGTTTAGTTTCAGTGCTGTGTGAGCAGGATTGTCTCCTCTCATTTAATGCACATTTACTATTCCTATTAGTGAGTGTATGGTAGGCACAATGCTGGTGCACTTAATAAAGCTGCCACTGAATGTATCATGTCCTCATCAAACTCTGTAGGGAAGTTAATCTAACACACAGGACAATGTACTCAATAACATGAACCTTCCAAACAAACCTTTAGCCATATGTCCAGGAAACCAGTGTGCCACTTGTCTCTCTCCGAAATCAAACACAGTCCTGAACCCGATAGCACTGCGTAAAGTCTGAGAGAGCCGCATTTTCTGTAGATTAATGAGTCAGGATAATGTTCATACCGCTGTGTCAGTTAGTCAGGTTTAAACAGGCTTACAGCCACTGACTCCACACCCCGGTCACGTGGTTCTACAGTTATGAGTACGTTATATATATTATGTTATATCATATATACTTGTCATATGATAAAACTGAACAAGTTTTAGACAAAGGGACTCCTAAATTCTAGAGAGAATAAAAAAACATAAGCACGCGCTTCTGCTGGGGTCACTTTGTTCTTCTGTTGTTCTTGCTGTTTATCTAATTTTAATACGCTCTACCGCCACCTAGCGTCCGTAGGTCTATAGCACCCGAATGATGAAGTGCTGCTTATAACAGGGAATCTAAAAAAATAAACAAATAAACAAATAAATAAATAAATAAATAAATAATAATAATAATAATAATAAAAAAAACAGATGT
Organism: Clarias batrachus; assembly: GCA_003987875.1. Lineage (NCBI taxonomy): Eukaryota > Metazoa > Chordata > Actinopteri > Siluriformes > Clariidae > Clarias > Clarias batrachus. Next base: position 735,137 of record QMIH01000039.1, read on the forward strand.
GCACACTCAAATAATTATATACTGACGTTAGTGCAGAGAGTTTTTAGAAATAGTTAAAAAGTTAAAGCTAAAAATAAGCTGATCAGCTTCAATGTAATCAGTGATATTCATATTTCAGGTTGAAGCCCACATACAGTATATGTCTGCCTGTCTTTCTGTACAGCAAAACTCTTTTCATAACGTATTAATATAAAGAATTCAAATTTTGTAAGGTTGAGTATCTCGACTCGTTTACGCTAAGTTGTACTTCTTTTGTCATCAGCCATATACAGTACCACTTCAGCACTGTTATGTGAAAATATTAACTAATCCCAGTAAAAATACTCAGTTAAGCATTTCTAATTAGTGTCTATTTGTGCAGGTATTTGTTTACTTTGAGCAAGTAGCTTTTAGCTTTTAAAATGGATTATTAAATTGACCACATAACTGTTCTTAACGTCACCGTTACTCAACATTTTGATTTCACTTATGATGAAGGTTAAACCTCAGGCAGATATGCAGGTACTGTCAAAGTTTTATTAAATTCTGTCCAGCGTTCAATTTAAGACTCGATGTATGCTGTCAAAACTTGCGGTTTATAATCTGCCACATAACTGCTCATAACTTCACTTCTATTCAACATTTGGACTAAATTTATGGTGAAGATTTAACATCAGGCAAATACCTAAGAACGAAAGTTTCATTATATTCTGGCAAGCATTTTTGGTGTTGCTGTGACAAAATTTGGCTGAATACATACATACAGACAGGCAGAAAGGACATTTTCTGAGACTGGTTTGGGTCCTCTTGTCGCTTTATCCTGTATACAGGGTTGCGGGGGGCCTGGATCCTATCTCAAGAGACTTAGGACACAAGGCGGGGTACACCCTGAGCAATGGATTGGCACCCTGAGGGTGCCAATCCATTGCATGCTACACACACATACTACACACACTATGGGCACTTTGGGAACGTCAATCAACCTAATCTGCATGTCTTTGCACTGTGGGAGGAAACCAGAGTACCCGGGGGAAACCTATCAATAACAGAGAGAACATATAATATAGTCCATGCACACAGACCCAAGGTGGGAATCGAACCCGGAACCTGGATGCTCCAATGTATAAAATGTAAAGATATCATTGAGAAAGTAGTCCTGGCCAATGTACACACAAAACCTTACTTTTATTTATAAGTCTATCCTACCTGTGCTTGCACATACCAAAGATATCATGTTTCACTGCTTTAGTGCCCTGTCCATAAATCCATACTGTCATTGACTTGTGAATTGATGCTTAGTATTTTTGTGTAGCGTAATTCTACATTTTATTTTATTTGAATAATTATATATTTTTTCATTATTATTATCACAAAGATCTTTCTCTTGTGACACGATTTGCATGAGCACAACTCAAACTTATTGTGGTCCGACATGTTGACCTACATTAGCTAGCCACAGGGTTTAACTGTCACTTGAATTTGAATATGTCATATGCCACACCTACGCCTCCACAATCTGATAAGTCTGCTTTGTCCTGGTGATGCTTATGTGGGGCACTGGTAAATTGGATTAATCAGCATCCACAACGTGAGTATCAAGTGATAGACAGAAAATGTGACAAATTACAGTACAATGTTTTTATTTTATTTTATTGGTTAATTTTAGGCCCTCATCTTTGTAGGTCCTGTGGCTTCAGCCTAGGTATGTATGTGCATTAAGGTGGCCTCAGGTTAAATCAGAAGCATATACGATACACTCTTGGTTTACAGAGCAAATATTTGGTGTTAAACCATGATGCATGTTTGAACAAAGTGGATCATTGTGTTAGTAAACAAAATAAAAAACACCATCAGGACTCAAGCACTATTACTTTTAATCATTATTAGGCATTTCAGAATTTTTACATTTGTACATTTTAAAAACAGCCACACTTACCTTATGACTTACCTTTACTTGACCTTGCTTTACACATCATAATCCTACTCATGAGGATTAATAGCTTTTTAATACATGATCGATAGACAGAAGGATAAACAGAAGATGTTTCTAGCTCTGTGAATATACGCTGGTTGTCATAAAAATATCAGTAAACGGGTTTATTACTGTAATCATTATTTTACCAGACAAGCAGGCAGGGACTTTCTCTGGGACAGGATTTTTTTTTTTTTGCCTCAGGATTTTAGGAGCACCTCAGCCAGGGATCCTGTGATCAGGGAAGAAAAAGGGGTGATGAACATCTGCTTAAAATGCATGTCTTCTTTAAAATGCATGCAATAATTTCACCATGATTCTGGAAGTCTACGTATAGTTTAGTGTGAGTAGGAATGCTAAAATGTTTTCTTGTCAACACTGCCATCTTCTGGATTACATATGTCACATAACCCAGGAAAATCATTCCAGAGGAAAAAATATTGTATTATTTAAACAGATTATCAGCCACACATAACTCATTTTTATTCTTCTCTCCACCTGAAAAAAAAAGCAAAATCAATGTGTCTCTTGTAGCAGGCTGGATTTACTGTATGTTAATTTATTTATTTCATTTTAAGGACAAAATAGTTGAACAATTCTCACAAAAACAATTTTATAGACATCTTTTAAACATGATTTTGTTTTGTATTTTTGTGCTTCCCTAAACAAACTGTAGCGCATAGAAGATTAATAGAAGGAGACAACATCAGGTCATTTCTGAGGTTAACCTGTCTTGCAAAATTGTTCGTAATTAGTTATCTAACTGTTTTCAGGCTTGCTTATTGAGAAATCACACCTATGAAGCAAGCCATGCAAACCAGCTATATGGTCGTTTTAAACATCAGCTGTCTGCTTGTTAAAAACAGGTTGGTTACTACTCAAAGTTTAAAGACTGAAGACGGTAGAGGTGGGATATATGACCAAAAATATTACCATTTCACAGATTTGTCTATATTGATCAAGATCAATGATTATCACAATATACAATTTGAATTTGACATGAAATGTCATAACACTGTAATAACACTTTGAATAATATCCATCTGTATAAACCTGGCTAATTCCAAACACAAAAACTGAAGATCTTTTAAGAAATTTTGTGTAATCATTGAATTTTATATCAGGTGTTTTAAGCAGGTGGCATGATGGGGTATTGGTTAGTACTGTGGCCTTGCACATCATGGTCAAGGGTGCAATTTTTGCCTCAGTTCTGTGTGTGGCGTTTCCATGTTCTCCCTGTACTCAGTTTTCCCTACCTCTCAGATTAACTTAACTGCATGTGAGTAATTAGTGTGTGATTAAGTTTGTGCTTGCTTGTGCCGTGTGATGGACTGGCACCCGGTCCAGAGTGTACCCAACCTTGTGCTCTCAGTCTCTTGAGATGACTGTGACCCTGATCGGACCAAGTGGGCTGGCCTTTGGTCCCCGAGGCCTTGGGTAAGGCTTGAGTACCCATGATCTTGTCAGCAGTATATTGGGGTTTTCAAGGTTGTTCAGTTCACTTGTCAGAGGTGGTAATGTTACAGCATCAACCGAATGACTCAGGGAGTTTTTCCTTGCTACTGTCGCCGTCACAGGAACTATCTTATCATTTTGATTCATACACTTTCACATTTCATACAAACTTCCATAATTTCTTTTGATTGTGGTAAGCTGCCTATCGACAATAACAACTGTTAAAAGCACTATACTGTACAAATAAAATTGAATCGAACTGAATAACATTATAGCAGACCAGTGTATGTAATGTGATCTGCGGGGAAATTGAAAACTTTTTCGTTTTTTTATTAGTAAATTAGGGTAATTGTGATATTTGGTAGGGTAGGTAACAAGTGCCATACTTTATTAGTGTAGAAATTAATTGACGCGCCATAAACTGTGGTGCAGACACAGTGTTTAGTGTACAGTCAGAACAAAACCGACTTTTCTTACCCCAAAGGAAACGGAATGACGTGTATTGTTAGACGTAACTATAGATGGTTGAAGATGACGTGTGTGTGTTATTGTTGCACTGGTCTTTTTTTAAAAGCTCAAACCGACACCCACTAACGGTCGGACAAACGCTGAAAGGAATTATTATTATTTTTCTTTCTCCTTTTTACTCGCAGCTGAACAACAAAACGGATGAAAGTCGATATTTGTCCCAGCTGAACAGAAAAACAAAGGTAATAGTTGATAAGATGGATGACAAACAATCACACTGAGGTAAATACTTTTGATGGACACCTCCGAACGGGTAACGCTCAAGTTAGAAATCTGTGTGATAATGGGACACTCGTTTATAACGGACGTTTCGATATGGCTTCGGTAAGAACCGTTAGCCTTTATTTCAAATTTAAAAGTCAACGGTATCTTTTAGCAAAAAAACAGCCACGTCTAAGTTAATTTACAAGTGAAGTGGAAATAATATGATAAACGGGCTTTCTTTAATTTATATTTTATTATATATACATACACAAATAAATATTTGAAAAGTGTGGCGTGCATTTGAATTCAGCCTCCCTGTGTCAATAGTTTTGACTTCTGAGTACATATACAGTTTTAAGTCTTTTGAGGGTATGTAAATTTATAAAGAGTGAAATTTCTGCCCATTCGTCTTTTTAAAATCCACAGATTCTGTATCGGATTTAGGTCCAGACTTTGACTGCCACATGGTGCTCCCACCACCATGTTTCATAGTCTGGATGGTGGGTTTAGGATGATGAACACTGTTAGTTACATTTAGATCAAAAAGTTCAATTTTGGTCTCATCTGGCCATGAGCAGCTTCGCAAATCGCAAACAGGACTTCTTATGACTTTTTCTTGCCACACTTGCATGAACGCCAGATTTGTGTAGTGCATGATGATGTGGACAGATTATCCCACCTGAGCGTTGGTTTTTGCAACTTCTCCAGGGTTACAATTGTTAGCCGTTGACAGCTTCTCGGATTATTGCTGTCCGTGCCCAGCTTGTCAGTTTAGGTGGACATCTTGGAAGGTTTGTCCTACTTTAATTATGGGGCCGTTTTAGCTCGAAGGGCTGCATTATTAATATTTATTCTAATATATCCCTGCATTTCTACAACTTCATCTACAACTTTCTTCAACTTTTTTCCTGGGCTTCATGATGCTGTTTGTTATACTTGAGTCTATCCCTGGAGACTTGGGGCACGAGGTAGGTAGGGGGAGAGATTGCCAATCCATTGTAGGGCACACACACACACACACACACACACACACACTCACACTCACACACAGGCAATTTGGGGATGCCATTTAACTTAATCTGCATGTCTTTGGTTTGTGGGAATTAAGTACCCGGAGGAAACCCACCAAGCATAAGGAGAACATGCGAACTCCATGCAAACGGACCTGAAGATGAGACTGGTATCCTCAACCCTGGAGATTTGAGGGCTCACTGCCACTACATGACGGATGCCACTGTCCAGACAGCGTATGGCAGCGATATAACACTCCTCACAGAAGCGCTTACTATTAAAACAAGGTGGTGGACTCAAGCAGGGTTTGTTACATGGAAAGGAATGAATTGAAATTGAGAATTAAATATTGAATTTAAAATACTGAGTAACCAGGGTAAAATGTATTTTTTCATATGAAAATATATAAGAGGAAATCAGTGCGACTTCATTTAAATGGGACTCAAAATAAATAATAGTATTGTTGTCGATCATTTACAGATAAATGGTAAATGTAGAGTGTAGAGGTAGCATTGTGGTCCCAAGTCATGTGGCTGTACGACCACTCTTCCCAGTTTTCCTAGATAACAGGGCAGATTATTGAATCCTATTTAAAAATACCCATTATCTTAATAATTTAAAAAGAAGGATAAAAAAAATAGATGTTAAATTAAATAGCTGGTTTATTGGCCAAACTCCAAAATTGGCATGAACTTGGTGAACTTGGCATGAAGTCATAATCAAAATTTGTGTTCAAAATGACCTAAACTGAATCAATTAAATAGTATACTATAAGTCATTAGTTAAAATGAATTAGAATATATAAATGAAATTAATAGAATTAATTAGAATATAAAATCTCAAAATTCATCAGGTGTAAAAAGAACTACATGTTGAAAAGGCTGAACCCTATACCCTCTCTCTCTCTGTCCATGCAGTGGTGCAGTGGTGCAGTGGCTTTACCGCAGGGTACCATTCCTTGGGTAGCGACTAGTATCCTGTCACCTCCTGTCTCCCTCATCCCTTGTTATAATGAAACCTGCCCATCAGCAACAGGCCCCAGCCCAGAGGCAGCAAGCCCTGCCACGACAGAAGGAAAGGCCATGCCAACAGGTAATGTACTATAGGTAATAGTAATAGGTAACCATGCCAACTTAAAGGTGGGCTCTTTGGCTATGTTCACATTACCAGCCTGAAGTAACTCAAATAAAATGTTTTACCCTAGTGTGACCTGGATCTGATTTGTTTGGGGCTGTCTGAATATGATGCACAAATGTGATGTTTTATAGATTGAATCTGAGCCACTTTCATATATATGGTCCTTGGCTGTTTATATATCTGTTACGTGAATTACAACAGTCAAATTTCAAATTCATAGACTTTTGGGTTGGGCGCTGATGTCAATAGTCATGCTATCTATTTAAAACCAGAATATTATAGTAGAAAAGAGATCATTTTTGCTTCATTCCCTCCTTGTTCTCCTTGTTCCTTGTCCTCCAGTCTGGAGATGCCTTGGCCAGTGGTTCTGTGCACATTAAGGGTAAAATCATGATCCCTGCAGCTGCTGTTCCAGTGTCTGTTATGATGAATACCGCCCAGCAGAAACTGGCCCCACCCCTTGAGCAGCAAGCGTCGCCCCAACAGCACAAAAAGCCAAACAAACAGGTAATGAATTTAAATGTGGGTTCTTTCAAATTTGAATACACAAATATTGTTCACGGTGTTTTAATTCACTACAAGACAAAATAAAAGCGATGCAACATGAAAGAGAAATTATTTACAGTTTTCTTAGCCACTTGGGGACATTCTTTTGATCATAATTCTAATTCTCAAAGCAACTTGTATTACAAAAAATGTATTACACTGGTTCTCTGTTTAATCTTCTTACCCTTGTAAACATAGAGAATTAGTTCATTGCATATGTCATTACATGCAAGATGCTTGAAGCAATTGTCATACTCTGTTTTGGTGTGGGAGTCTAATCTTTAATTAATACCAATTTTTGTAACTTTGAATTATTATAGTGCTAATAAAACAATAAAATGTTCTTCAGTTTAGAAAACGAGGCCATAATAAGGGCCGACATCAGATCACAGAAGAGATCATGTCTCCAATCTTGCTTCCTCAAGTAAGATTATTTTTTTATTCAAATGTTCATATTCATGTTGCACAAGTTTAAAATATAGGCAGCCTTGCTGTTGAGTCGTAAAACGGGTCTAATGTGTAGCTCGACCTGCTTATTAGTGTATTGTAGAATTTCATTTTTAATAAGCCGAACTGCTTGCCATCCTTCAAAACAAAATCCCAAGCATATTTTTGCTGAAATGGCACCCATTGTATAAAATGAATCAGTGGTCACACAAATATCACGGTTTATTCCAGATGTCTTGAGCACAGATGTGTGCATGCATGCTGTTTGAATGTGGTTTGTGATGTCCACACCCTTATTATTTTAATACAGAAAACTTAAAAATTTTAATGCAGACCTGTGAATTTGAGATTGTATTTGATCCTGGTCATATGAGAGTAAAGCACTTGTGATGTGTGGGTGAGGTTGGGATTCATTTAAAAAATGTGTAAAACCTCTCGTTTGTATTTATAATTTCCATGATGGATTAATAAGATGCTCTAATTATCTGAAACATCAATATTATAGTAGAAAAGAAGGTTCATTGGTTCATTCCCTCCTTGTTCTCTTGTCAGTCTGGAGACGCGACAGCCAGTGGTTCTGTGCAAGTGAAGGGTAAAATCATGACCCCTGCAGCTGCTGTTCCAGTGACCACCGTGCCTGTTATGATGAACCCCGCCCACCAGCAACAAGCCCCACCCTCTGAGAAGCATGACTCGCCGCAACAGCACAAAAGTCCCCACAAACAGGCATTAAATTTAAATGTGTAGTCCAAATTGCTTGAATTTGCCATAAAATAGAAATTATTTCCAGTTATGTCAGTTGCTTTGGTGCATTCCTTAGATCAGAAATTCTCCAATCAACTTGCAAAATGATTTGCAACCATTCTACTGGTTCTCAAAATTTTTTAGCATTAACCATAGAATTAAAAAAAAAATTTATTAGAGTTTTTGGGACCTTGAATTATTATAGAACAAATAAGAATTTCTGTCCTTCCGCTTTCTCTCATCAGTCTGTAGCTATGAAGCTCGAGGCAAAACCAGAGCAGGTCCCTGAAAGTGAAGCAGCTGACATTCAGGACATCAATACAAAATCATCTGCTCCTGAAAAAGAGGAGACAAAGGACCACAGAGTGAAGGAAGAGCTCACCCTTGCTGAAGGGACAAGTATGTACCATTTCCTCTCCAATATATAAATCGTATTATTACAGATAATATTTTATTTATACAGTATATTCATATAAACACACTGTAGACACGTGTAAACCCATTTGGCTTTGTACCCATCATACCCTACTGTACAAGCCTGTATGATCACTGTATATCAGTGTTATGATCTGGGGTTGCCTCACTTGGTTAGGTATATGTTCAGCAACAGTATGTGCACATAAAATGAGGTCAGCTGACCACCTAAATATACTGAATCACCATGTTTGTCCATCAATGGATTTTTTTCTTTCCTGACGGCACGGGCATTATTTTAAGATGACAATGCCAGCATTTATTGGGCTCAAATTGTGAATGAATGCTTCAGGGATCATGCAACATCATTTTTACACCATAACCTTAACCCCATTGAGAATCTTTGGGATGTGCTGGAGAAGGGTTTACACAGTGGTCTGTCTCCACCATCATCAATGCAATCAATTAAAGAAAAAGGCTGTCCAAAAATATTAGTGTGTGTGATTTTTTGTTTTTGGTTGGGCACAGCTATACATACATACTGTATACATAAATATGCACTACCGGTCTGGACAATGTTTGGACACACCTTCTTATCAAATGGTTTTACTTTATTTTGATTGTTTTCTAAATTGTACATTAGTACTGAAGACAATTCAAATTATGACAGAATGCATTTAATAACGCAGAAAATGTTTTGCACACTCTTGGCATCAATGGTTTTCCAACAATCCTGAAGGATTTCCAAAGGTGTTGAGGATGTGTTGGTTGCATTTCCTTCACTCTCCATGACAACTGTTTGTCTTAAAGGACATACCTTGTTTTTTGTGTTAAGTTTCAGATTAAAATGCTGGCTTCAATCTGACCACCTTTAATAATAGGATAAAATGTGTTTACGTAATGTTACTGCAGCTGTATTTATTATTTAGTCATTTTGAATTTAGCAGAATATTAGTACCATTAATTTTACTGACTTTATTGAGAATCATTATAAATGTAGAACTTGCATTCTGTGATATCTAAATTCCACTTTTTCTTTCTGTGAACAGCTGTTCTGTCAAAGCCAATGCAGAAAATTGATCTAAATAGTAAAGTGGCCAAACAGATGTTAGATGCCTGTAAAGAGGTTTGTGCATCTTTACTCATTTAACAGCTTTTATTTTGGAGAATGAATATGTTCCATTTTTAGTTAAACCCAATAAGCACAATTAAATTATTGATCATGTGACAGTAAAGCAATTATTCTGGTGTATTGGTTTGTTAGGTTTTATTTGGATTATTTTATTCTTCGGGGGTGGCATGGTGGCTTAGTGGTTAGCACATCCAGGGTCCTGGTTTGATTCCCCAACCTTGGGTCCATGTGCATGGAGTTTGCATGTTCTCCTTGTGCTTGGTGGGTTTCCACCGGGTGCTCTAGTTTCTTCCCACAAGTCCAAAAACATGCATGTTAGGCTAATTGGCATTCCCAAAAAATGCCTGTAGTGTGTGTGTGTGTGTGTGTGTGTGTGTGTGTGCGTGTGTGCGCCTTGCAATGCCCCCCCCCCCCAAATAATCCTTATTTGTCTCTTCTCTTGTTAGTTTCTTTCCCTCTCTTGTCCGTCTGGATATGCCCCGGCCAGTGGTTCTGAGCAAACGAAAGGTAAAATCAGGACCCCTGCAGCTGCTTTTCCAGTGAGCACAGTTCCAGTTATGATGAACCCCGCCTACCAGCAACAGGCCCCAACCCCTGAGCAGCAAGCACCGCCCCGACCGGACAGAAGGCCCCGCAAGCAGGTAACAGAAATTCAACGTCTGTAAGTCTTTGAAACAAACAGAAAAGTGCTGTACTTCACTAAAAGACCTAATAAAACAAGGAGGTAAAAGACAGAAATAATTTCATGAAGTAAAGGAAAACTAGTTACATAATATGGAAAGAAGAAGTGCAAAAGTAGGAGAAAATTTTTTAATGAAACAGAAGTCACTGTTAGCTTCTTTTTGGACCCCCAAAGCCCTCTCTCTTTGGAGCCGGCTTAATATGCAAAATAATAAAAGTTCTAATTCTCTGAAAACATGGAATGGATGCAAAAAATATGTAAAGATCATGATTTTATATAGATATAGCAATTGTGGAACATCTTAAATAATTGAGTATACTTAAAAAAATATATTAATTTTATGATTTTACGATAAAAAAAAGATATAGTAAAGTAAATGTATTTACAAATAAAATACGTTTTATGACATTAAATCTGAATCATCAGATTTTGGATTATTTTAGGGCTAATAAACCTCCAACTTTTCTCCAGATTATAATACGAGATCCTTCTGCGGGAGGGCGTGACATCACAGAAGAGGTCATGTCTGGAAGAATGACCAGATCTACACCTCCTCATGTAAGTTTACATTTTATTCAAAACATCATATCCGAGTTGCACCCAGGGACTTTTTTACATTTCAAGTTTAAAATGTTCACAGTCATACTGTTGTGTTAAGAAGCACTGTTATGGAAAGAAATTCAAAAGAAATAATCTGTGTCATTAATACAGTCAAAAGTTAGTGTTTGCTTTTCTTTGGACCACCCCCAAAAAACCCCATCTTGGAAGCTTGCTTAAAACACAAAATATTAAAAGGCCTAATGTATGAATACATGGAAGGGATACGTTTAAAAAATAAAAAACAATGTGAAGATCATGACTTTTCATTGTCATATACGTGTCATTGAAAAATACTTAAAAATCCAATATTTACATATAAGAAGTTCAGTATAAAGTGCGCATGGCGTGGCCCATTTCACATGACACTTGGCTGACTTCCAAACGCTTTCTCCGTCCAAATGACTTCCGACTCTCAAGATGAGCAAATTAAGGAGACTAAAAATACCCAGCTACTTGTGGGCATGGCCTTAGTGGCCCCACCCTTTCACATACCTGCTGATGTTAAATCTGCATCACAGGATTTTGGATTATTTTAGTGCTAATAAAACAACAAATCCTTCTCTAGATTAGAATACAAGACCCTTGTGTAGGAGGAGGGCGTGACATCACGGAAGAGATCATGTCTGAAAGAAAGCCCACATCTACATCTACTCCTCCTCATGTAAGTTTACATATTTGGGTTGCACTCAGGCAACTCTTTCCAGCTAACGTTTAAAATATCCACAGTCAAGCTGGTGGGTTAGGAAACATTGTTGTAGAAGAAATTATTTTGTGTCCTCCTTATTTTCCGTCCTTAAGGTCGGCTGTTCTGTTCAGACGCAGGGTGAAAGCCTGACTCCTCCAGCTGCTTTTCCAGTGCAACCGAGCTATGCGCTCCCAGGAACAGCAGCCAATAAGGAGACAGGTTTTCATGAGTCCACACCCACACCTGCGGCCACTGTCACTGCTGTTTCTGAGCCTGAGTGCATCCCAGTGGCCAGAGGTCTGCCACAGGAGCCCAGAGAGCTGGACGAAAAAATTGATGCAGAACCAGAGCCGATACCTGTACCTGGGGTGGCTGAGGTTCAGGAAATCAATGCTAAAACATCTGCTCCTGCAGAAGAGGAGAATGAAGATGGAAGAGTGGAGGAACAGCCCACTCCAACTCAGGAGACATCTGTGCAGTGTGAGCCACTGTTTCTCTTCCAGTGCGTGTTTACTGTATGTGTGTGTGTATAGTCACTGGGGCAGGGATAGCTCACTAGCTAAGGTGTTAACCTAGTGATTGGATGGTCCCAGGTTCAAGAGTCCCAGCACCCAACTTTCAGCTGCTCTGATGTATAGTGAAATAAAATGTAAGGGGGTCAACCAAATGCCTGTAAAGCTATATATATAAATTTTGAAAAAAATTTGCCCGTCTTGCAAGTTACTCGTTTGTACTGTATGTGAAATGTAACAGTGTTGTCTCTGTGCCTTTAAATCGTGAGGGGAATTCTGGACGCCATTTTGTCTCAGACCTGTTTTCCATTTTGTTGGACTGTGAACTTTGTTTTCCTGAGGTATTTCCGATTTAAGGATTTGTCACCGTCAGGACAGCTTTACAGGACAGGAATTTTCAATAATTTATATCATTTTTTATCAACGTGCACCCAGACTGATTTATTGAAACCTTTAAGGCCATCTCATTTCTCCCTATATATACCGTAGGGCTTGTTTCACTTTGAAGCAGCTTTCAAAAGTTGCATGGCCTTTGCAATTTGGCACATCCCCTTTAACAAATTCCCAAGACTCTTGTGTGGCGTTTCCCTAAAGGGACATTCCTTTTGTGTTTCATTACGTTTCAGAATAAAATGCTGAATTTTTTTCATGAAAATCATTATAGATGTAGCACTGGCATTCTGTGATTTCTGAAATCTACTGTTCTTTCTGTTAACAGCTGTTCTGTCCATGCCAATGCAGAAAATTGATCTGAATAGTAAAGTGGCCAGACAGATGTTGGACACCTGTAAAGAGGTTTGTGCACCTTCACTCAACTAACCTTTTTAACTGACAGGACAACTTTTATTTTGGTTAATGAATCTGTTCAATTTTCATATAAATTCAATAAGCAGGAGTAAATTATTGGCCATGTGACAATTATTCATGTGCTTTGGTATGCTAGGTTTTATTTGGAGACTTTAAATCTTCAGGTTCTTATTAACGTTCTGTGGTAGGATTTTTGTAGAAATCTTTGTTTCTTTTTTCTTTTGTCAGTTTCTTTCCCTCTCTTGTCCGTCTGGATATGCCCCGATCAGTGGTTCTGTGAAAACCAAGCGTAAAATCAGGACCCCTGCATCTGCTTTCCCAGTGACTACCATGCCCGTTATGATGAACCCCACCTACCAGCAACAGGCCCCACCCCCTGAGCAGCATGCACCGCCCTGGCACTACAGAAGACCACACAAGCAGGTAACAGGAATTTAAAAGGAGTTAAAAGGCAAAAATAATGAAATGAAGTTAAGGAAAACTAGTTACATAATATGGAAACCAAAACTGAAAAGAAGTGCAAAAGTTTGCTTCTCTTTGGAACCCCAAACCCTTTCTCTTGGGAGTCGGCTTAATACGCAAAATATTAAATGTTCTCATGCTCTAAATACATGGAATGGATGTAGTTAAAAACAAACAAACAAAAAACAACAAGAAAATGTAATGATCATGACTTTTTAATGTCATGGGTGTGACGTTAACCAATTTGAACTTATACCTGCCATTTAAAATTGTAAACAATGAATATTTAATAAAACAATTTAGGACTTACACATAAGGAGATTTATTAGAAGTTCAGGTGTAAGTGTAAGTGAGTTTTATGATGCTATGGCGACACAGATGTTAAAGCTGCATCATAGGATTTTGTATTATTTTAGTGCTAATAAAACTTTAAACCCTCCTCCAGATTATAATACGAGACCCTGCTGCGGGAGGGCGTGACATCACGGAAGAGATCATGTCTGGACGAGAGACCACATTTACATGTACGCCTCCTCATGTAAGTTTAAATTTTTATTCAAACCTTCATGTCTGTGTTGCACTCAACCATCTCTTCCCAACTAACGTTTATTCACAGTCATGCTGTTGTATTTAAAAAAAAAAAGCAATAATTTGTTTCCTTTCCCTCCTTGTTTCCGGATCAGGATGTAGCTCCCAAGGTCGGCTGTTCTGTTCAGACACAGGGTGAAAGCCTGACTCCTCTAGCTGCTGTTCCAGTGCAACCGAGCTATGCGCTCCCAGAAACAGCAGCCAATAAGGAGACAGGTTTTCATGAGTCCACACCCATAACTGCAGCCACGGCCATGGCCGTTTCTGAGCTTGAGTGCATCCCAGTGGCCAGCGGTCTGCCTCAGGAGCTCAGTGAGCAGGATGTAAAGGTTGATGCAGAACTGGAGCTGATAACTGAACCTGTGGTGGAAGAGGTTCAGGAAATCAGTGTCAAAACATCTGCTCCTGCAGAAGAGGAGAAGGAGATTGGAAGAGTGAAGGAAAAGCCCGCTCCAACTCAGTGGACAACTGTGCAGCGTGAGCCACGATTTCCCTTCCAGTGTGTGTGTGTGTGTGTGTGTGCCAAAAGTTTTGAGAATGACACAAATATTACATTACGGTTATGCAAAGAGTCAGTGTTGCTGAGTACGCCCACTCCCTTGCCTGAAAAGCAACCGCACGCATGAATGGTCACAGGATGCATTATTGTTGGCATGACACAGGACTGATGGTAGCGTTCATCTTTTTTGTCCGGACAAGCTTTTTTTCTGGATGCCCCAAACAACCGGAAAGGGAATTTATCAGAAAAAATTATTTTACCCAGGTCCTCAGAAGTCCAGTGCCTTTACCTTTGTGCAGAATATCAATTAGTCCTGGATGTTTTTCCAGGATATAAAGAACATCTTTGCTACCCTTCTTGACATGTATGAAGGTAAACACTACCATCAGTCCTGTGTCATGCCAACAATAATGCATCCTGTGACCATTCATGCGTGCGGTTGCTTTTCAGGCAAAGGAGTGGGCGTACTTACAATTTTTCTAAGAATGAATAAAGAATGCTACAAAACATCCTCAGAGAGCAACCTCTCCTAACCATCCATGGACAGTTTCGTGATAAACAATGCTTTTTTCCGCATGATGGAGCACCTTGCTATAAGGCACACATGGTTACTAAGTGGCTTTGGGAACAAAACATAAAAAATTGTGTGTTCATGGCCAGGAAACTCCCCAGATCTTAATCCCATTGAGAACTTGTGGTCAATCCTCAAGAGGCGGGAGGACAAACAAGATCCCACAAATTCGGACAAACTGCAAGCATTCAATATGCAAGAACCGCTGCCATCAGTCAGGATGTGGCACAGAAATTGATTGACAACATGCCAGGGTGAATTGCAGAGGTCTTGGAAAAAAGGGTCAATAATGCAAATCCTGTACTGACTTTTTGCATAAACGTAATGCAATTATTAATAAAAGCCATTGACACATAAGAAAGGCATGTAATTATACTTTGATATATTATAGCATCAGTAGCCGTATTTAACATACTGTATAGCCATTTTGCTGGTTACAGTGGAATTTAGCAGAAAATTAGTACTTAGTGAAACTGATTTATTAATTTTACTAACTTTATTGAGAATCACTGAACTCTGTGATATCTGAATTCTATGTTTCTTTCTGTTAACAGCTGTTCTGTCCATGCCAATGCCAAAAATTGATCTGAATAGTAAAGTGGCGAGACAGGTGTTGGGCACCCGTAAAGAGGTTTGTGCATCTTCACTCAATTAACTTTTAAACTTGATAGGACAGCTGTTATTTAATCTGATTAATTAATCTGTTCTATTTTTATTTAAACTCAATAAGCACAAGTAACTTATTGGTCATGTTACATACAATATACTGGTCACAGCAGGTTTTATTTGGTTCTTATTAAACACAGTACTGTTTTAGGAAAGAAATAATATTTGTTTTTTTCTCTCTTCTCTTGTCAGTTTCTTTACCTCTCTTGTCCGTCTGGATATGCTCCGGTCAGTGGTTCGGTGCAAACGAAGGGTAAATTCAGGACCCCTTCAGCTGCTTTTCCAGTGACGACCATGCCTGTTATGATTAACCCCGTCCACCAGCCACAGGCCCCACCCCCTGACCAGCAAGCACCACCCTGGCACTACAGAAGGCCACGCAAGCAGGTAACAGGAATTTAAATGCCTGTACCTTGAAACATCAATCATACACAAAGCTCTGGGTCAGAGTAATGTAATTCACTAAAAGACAAAATAAAAACAAAAGTAAAATACAGAAATAATATGGGATATAATATAGAATACGGGAATAATATATGAAATAAAGTTAAACTAGT
This sequence comes from Clarias batrachus, assembly GCA_003987875.1. Classification (NCBI taxonomy): domain Eukaryota; kingdom Metazoa; phylum Chordata; class Actinopteri; order Siluriformes; family Clariidae; genus Clarias; species Clarias batrachus. The sequence goes on from QMIH01000039.1 coordinate 751,335, forward strand.
TACATAATATGGAAACAAAAATTTAAAAGAAGTGCAAAATGTGCAAAAGTAGAAGAATAATCTATAAATATAATAAAACTGCAAAATTGGTGTGTATACATTGAGGATATCTCATTTGGGGTGATGTAGGATGAGTAAATAACACATCCAGATGTTTTTTTGGATTTTTGTCTGTCTGTTTGTTTGTGCACACATCACGAAAAAACTACTAAACAAATTTTAACGGAGTCTTCACGGATGTATTTGGCCAAGCTTGAGGCCAACAGTAGAGGCTTTGTTTCATCGCAATCGGCCCACGGGAAGAGAAGTTTTTTATTTAAATGGGAATTTAAATGGAAAATGCCCTTATATCATAAAAACTAAAATCGACCTTGGAAAAATTATTAGTTCATCTCAAAATTCAATGCACTGGTAACTTTTTAATACCCACTTATGAGTGCGCAATTAAATTCCATCCTTCTTTTTCTTTCATTTAAAAAAATTAAGATTAACCTATAAGGAGAAATAATAAAGTTCAGGTGTAAATGTATTTGAAAATAAAATGAGTTTTATATTGTTATGGGTCTCATGTTTCCGATATAGATGTTAAATCTGCATCATAAGATTTTGGAATATATTAGTGCTGATAAAATCTTAAACCCTTCTCCAGATTAGAATACAAGACCCTGCTGCGGGAGGGCGTGACATCACGGAAGAGATCATGTCTGGCAGAATGACCACATTTACATGTACTCCTCCTCATGTAAGTTTCCATTTTATTTAAACCTTCATATCTGGGTTGCACAAAAGCAACCTTTCTCCCCTAAAGTTTAAAATATTCACAATCATGCTTGTGTTCAAAAGAGTTGTTGAAAAAAAATGGTGTCATTTTCCTCCTTTTTATGATCAGGATGTAGCTCCCAAGGTCAGCTGTTCTATTCAGACGCAGGGTGAAAGCCTGACTCCTCCAGCTGCTGTTCCAGTGCAACCGAGCTATGCGCTCCCAGGAACAGCAGCCAGTAAGGAGACTGGTTTTCACGTGGCCACACCCACACCTGAAGCCACAGTCATAGCTGCGGCTGAGCTTGAGTGCATCCCAGTGCCAAACTCTGATGCAGGACTGGAGCCGATAACTGAACCTGTGGTGGCTGAGGTAATCAGTGCCAAAACATCTGCTCCTGCAGAAGAGGAGAATGAGAATGAGGTTGGAAGAATGGAGGAAAAGCCCGCTCCAGCACAGGGGACAACTATGCAGCGTGAGCCATGATTTCCCTTCCAGTGTGTTTAAAAACCTCTAAAAAATTTTAATATTATACTTTTATATGTGTATTCCATTTTAATTCTTTTGTTATTTTAAAGAATCTTTACATTTAAGCAGACTTGTTCCATTTTGGACAATCTTTTAAATGTTGCATGTCCTAAAAATAAAATTTTATTTAAAAACAATTAGAATATTTGGCAATAAACATCCCATAATCCTTGGTGTGTGGTGTTTATTTAGAAGGACATGCTTTATGTGCTTCGTAAAAGTTTCAGAATAAATCGCTGATCATAATCTGACCATTTTTCACAAAAGATGTGGCGTTTACATGACAGCAGGCGTACTTAATACAGTGGAACCTTGGATTGTGAACATAATTTGTTTCAGAAGTGTGATTTATATCAAAACATTCTGATATCAAAGTACTCGTATATCAAAGCATATTTCGCATAATAAATAATGGAAATTGCCATTATTTATTCCACAATCCAAAAATATTCATATAATGGTAATACAAAATATAAAGAAAAAAAAAACAATTAACCTGCACTTTACCTTTTTCTTCATGGAGGCTGTTGTTGCAGTACAGTTACTAAAGAGAAGTCACTACAGCTTTACGTATATACACACACACACGCATGTGGTCACAATGTTATAGTACACAGTACACGTGCACACGGATGTTGACTATATGAGTGATAAATGCGCACTGCGACTGAGCATGGGTGATAATTACCCACTATCCCACAGTGAATGAGAGAGAACAACCATTGGCTCAGTTGTGTTCATGTGACACTCGACAGACAAACGCATGAATACTATGTATATCAAGACATCGCTCATTTAACAAGGAAAAATTTCTAACCGCAAATTTTACACTCGTGGACCAAGTTACTCACAATCCAAGGTTCCCCTGTATTCTTATATTTTTGTGTAAATATTATCTGGATATTATCTGCTTGTTATGATTCATTTGTTTTTCTGATTATATTGTGAAACATTTTAGATGTAGCTGTTGAACTCCACTATTCTTTGTGTTATTAGCTGTTCTGTCTGTGCCAAAGAAGAAAATTGGTATGAATAGTAAAGTGGCCAGACAGGTGTTGGACGTCTGTAAAGAGGTTTGTGCATCTTCATCCAGTTAACTTTTAAATCTGACAGGACAGCCCTTATTTTGGATAATAAATCTGTTTCATGTTTATTTAAACTCAATGAGAACTATTGGTCATACACAAAGGTGTATGATCATACACAAAGGTAGTGTTCAAACTGTTGTATTTCACTAAGAGGAGGTAAAAGACAGAAATAATTAATGAAAGTAAAGTAAAAATTGTTACAAATTGAAACAAGTACAATATGTGCAAGTGTAAAATAAAATATTATAAAAGTCACATGTCACTGTTTGTTTCTCTTTGGCGCTCTCTTGGGAGCCACCTAAATACTCAACATACTAAAGTTCCTAATGCTCTGAATACAAATGGACGTGGTTAAAAAAATAAAAAATCAGACAACAACAATGTAAAGATCATGACTTTTCTATGTCATAGGTTTGATGTTAACAAATGAGACATTATAATTTAAGGTTTCAAATAATTGAGCTTAATATTTACCTTAAGATTTAAGAAATTTCAGGTGTACAGTTAAACCTTGGATTGTGAGCATAATTTGTTCTTAAAATGTGTTTGTAATCCACTCGTATATCAAAGTAATAATGGAAACTCTGATGATTTGTTCCACAACACAAAAATATTCATATAAAAATCATTAGTACAAAATATAAAATAGAAATTAAATAAATAAATTTTAATTTACTTTACCAGAAATGTGGCTGGTGTGGGGAGGGAGGAGGGGGGCTGCATATTGTGTAGGACGGTCACTGCTATCTTTTGGCTCACTGGAATCTTTTTCTTTTTGTGTAAATATAATAAGGAACCTACTTAATGACACTTGCTTTTGCATCCTTTTGAGGATTTCGCGGAAATGTGACATTCATCTCCCGCACTACTACAGCCTTTTTTTAACCTTATTCTTCACAGGGGAAGAAAGTATTGTTAAAGAACAGTACTGCAACAATGGCCTCTATGAATAAAAAGGTTAAAAAGGTTATAGCAGTGCGAGGTAAAAGACAGAATTTATAAATGAAAGTTAAAGTAAACTTGTTGCATATGGATTACACTTGGACACAAAATTTAAAAATGCTTTACATGCACATACGTGGTTACAACGTTATAGTGTACAGCATATGCGCACAGATGTTGACTATAGAAGTGACGCACGTGCACTGAGACTGAACAATTACCCACTATCCCGCAGTGCAAAACACTCAGATTAAGTTACTCGCAGTCCAAGGTTTTACTGTAAATGTATTTGAAAATAAAACTGCATCATAGGAGTTTTATTTTAGTGCTAATAAAAACATTAAAGCCTTCTCCAGATTAGAATACGAGACCCTTGTGTGGGAGTGCGTGACATCACGGAGGAGATCATGTCTGGAAGAATTACCACAGCTACACATACGCCTCCTGATGTAAGTTTAAATTTTAATTAGAGCTGTCAAGCTATTAAAAAAGTATCTAGTTAATCAGTCTGTGATTAATCATTAGTAATATACTCTTTCAAACGTGTAATAAAGAAATGCATAATAAACTAGTTAAGGAAACACTATGCAGTCTTATAATATCTTAAATATTACATTTAAATCTCTCAAATGGTCTTGAACCTGGATCCTCTGACCCAAGAATTACCAACCTAGAGCCTTAGTGACTTAATCCACTGTTCCCATATCACCATTAGTTTATTCTTGAAAAATAGCTTCCCTTGAAGGTAGCTCAAACTATTTTGGTTTCACCCAAACTTCCATTTGGAATCTTTTTATAAAGAACGTCTGGTGATGGTTCATCAGTCATCTTATTATCCGTGTTAAATGTGCCATCATCACAAAGTCGCGCTGCGATTATGGTAAGCCATTAGGGTCAAACTTGGTCATATGATTAATTTGCGTTAGGAAAATAATAGTAGACTAATAATAGAATAATTTTTAGATTAGTCTCATGCGTTAACATGTTTATATTCACAGCCCTAATTAAATTTTTTTATTAAAAATAAATAATTTGAGACCATTTCCTCCTTGTTTTCTGATCAGGATATAACCCTCAAGGTCAGCTGTTCTGTACAGACACAGTGTGAAAGCCTGACTCCTCCAGCTGCTGTTCCAGTTCAATCAAGCTATGCGCTCCCAGGAACAGCAGCCAATAAGGAGACGCTTTTTCATGAGGCCACACCCACACCTGCATCCACAGCCAAGGTCGTTTCTGAGCATGAGTGCATCCCAGTAGCCAGAGATCTGCTACAGGAGCCCAGTGAGCAGGGTGTAAAAGTTGATGCAGAACTGGGGCTGATAACTGAACCTATGGTGGCTGAGGTTCAGGAAATCAGTGTCAAAACATCTGCTCCTGCAGAAGAGGAGAATGAGATTGGAAGAGTAGAGGAAGAGCCTCTTGCTACTGAGGAGACAACTATGCAAGGTGAGCCACGATTGCGTATATACAGTAGTGCCAGTCAAAGTTTGGACACACCTTCTAATTCCATGGTATTTTCTGATTTTTATTTCTGTGTACATTATAAAACAACCCTGAAGGCATCCAAAATATGCAATAATCTCCTTTGAACATTTGAGACAGAGATGTCTGCTACTTATGCTCTGTAAAGACGCCCTTATCTGAGGTGCTGTTAGTTTGTGATTTTTGAGGCTAGTAATATCACGTTTACGGGTTCGAGGCATAAATGCAGAGGCAGATGTTCCACAGATTTTTCACAGGGTTTTTATTTTATACATGAAAAGCAGGGAAAAAACTACAAACAAAACACTTTCCTGTAAAATAAACCAAAACACTATTAAACAGACGAGACATAAACTTTCAACTTTAATGTAACAAATGCAAGACACTAACTTGAACTCAAATACACCTTTTATAATGAAAATAATGATCAACTCGGTTCAGGTGAGCACCCATGTCACCTGACCGAGTTGCGAACTGGGAAATGAAGTATTGAAACTGAAACTTAAAAGAACTACACAAAATGTCTTAGGGCGCTTTGGCGCCCTCTAGGGGTTATCCCTGAGAAGTAACTCTAACTTAACTCTAAATTTCCTGTGATGGTCTTCATGGGAGCCAGTTTCATCATTTAGCTTGATGGGTTTTTACAAATGGTCTTGACAATACTGTTCATGCAAAAACGTTTGCTACTTAATTATGTAATGACATACAGATAATGTTATTTCACTGTTTTAAAATCTCTAGAATATAAAATATAAATTACTAAACAGAAGGTGAATCTCAGCTTTTCACTGGTACTGTAGATGGAACATAGAATATAGAAGACTTGATTCATTTGCACTTAAAAATTGCATGTTATAAAATATTATGCAATGCAAAAATTATACTGAAGGGTTGTAATTTTTGACATTGCCATTTGGCACATCCCATAAAAAGATGGCCATAATCCTTGTTTGGATTGGAGTGTGGTGTTTGGACAAACCTTTTGTGTTTCGTTAAGTTCAGAATAAAATGCTGGCCACAATCTGACCAGCGTTAATAAAAAGGAGAGGTGTTTTTGTGACAGCAGGTGTATTTAACATTTGCTTGTTTTGATGTTTACTGTATATTATATGGATAATATACAGTAAACATCAAAACATCAAAACAAGCAAATGTTTAGCATAATTCTTTTTTTTTCATACTGTATTTTGAAACATTTTGGATGTAGCTGTGATGGTCTGACTGGTGTGTTTCTTGTGTCATTAGATGTTCTGTCTGAGCCAAAGAAGAAAAGTGATCAGATCAATAAAGTACTCGGAGACGTGTCTCATGCCTATGAAGAGGTCTGAGCATCTTCACTCATATTATGTTAGCGTCTTTAAAACAAAAAAGTTCATATAAATGATATTACAATAATAAATTATTTAAAGGATTAATTAAAGGAGTGAGATAAAAAAATAAATTTAAAAAAACACATGCTTTTCATTATTGCTGAATTTCTTTCTTTTTTAAGCTAAATGAGGTCCTGCCCTCTTGTGGCTCTGTTTCCTCTCCTTCTCTTGAGGAGATGGAGGAAAAGGAGGATAAACCGGACCCGGCGAACACTGAGCCCACAACAGTGAAATCTGTGGAGAATAAATCTGAATATGAATATGAAGAGGGTGAGGGAGGACTTTTTTGCTGTTACACTTGAAAATGCTTTGATGGACAAATTTTTAATTCAAATGTTTAGCCAGTTATTAAATGTGTGATACAGTACGTAGATCTTGTATTCATGTTTAATATTTCAGCCTCGTGGGATTTATAACCCCAGCTTAGAATTTTACCAACTCCTACTGTAGCATGATAATTTTTTTCCCCAATTAATGTTTTCAGAGCACTCAAAAGCCGTTAGACCGAAGGAGAGGAAGAAGTACGACCGTGAATTCCTGCTTAGCTTACGCTTCACCACTGCCAGCATGTGCGAACCTGAGAACTTTCACATTATCAATGCCATTCTGAACGAGGTAAACATGACCCTATTAGTGAAGGAATGCTCTATAGCGTAGTGCCAAACCCAAAATGTCAAGTGTACAATGTATTCTTGTTGCTATTCTGTCTTTGTTAGTTTGCCCAGACTTATCTATTTAATAAAAAAAGAAATACAGAAACTACAGAAAATGATTTTTGTTGTCTCACAGCCCGCACAGCTGTGTAAGTTTCATCAGGGTCAGCAAAAAAAGCCACGCAGGATCATTACTGGAGTATGTCTGAGCAACGACGTGCAGCTGAACAAGGCAGAGGAAGCCTGGACTCCGGTGCTGAGGAAGTACTGCAGCAGCAACGGTGACCCTGAAATGGTCAAGACCCAGGAGCTGTTCAGGAAAATGCGGGGCATCCTGAACAAAATGACGCCACAAATGTTCGGGAAGCTCATGAAGCAGGTCACAGAGCTGACCATCGACACAGAGGACCGTCTCAAAGGAGTCGTCGACCTCATATTTGAAAAGGCTATTACCGAGCCAATGGCTTCCGTCACTTATGCTAATATGTGCCACTGCCTTATGAGGGTAAGTTTAATATTTTTATACATTTGCTACACTTTTAGTCACGTCAATTTCATTTCATTCTATACATACATACGTACATATAATAAGTCACTTCTAATCTCTTCTTCTAAAAATTTCTACCAATAAGGTACAACAGTTTTTTGTGTTGGCCATTAGTAGGGATGATGTCATAAAACATCACAATATCGTTGATTGGGCTGCACATGACTTTCACAATGCTTCTTTTGTTTTAAAATGACATTTAAAAGGTACTTTGCATGTGCTACGTAGGTGATTCATTTATGCCTCTGCTGTAGGTTTCAGGATGTGCTGCAGCAGCCAATGTTTATATTTGAAAAAATAATTTAGGAAATTTTCGTCACATAAAAAAGTTATGGCTCCCAAACCTACTCACTGGGTCAACAATTGTCCTTCTGAGATTCTTGTTATGTTTTGGACATGTCCACATGATCTGATGATGACTGATCATGGTGTTACACCATCTAGTAGAAGCGTGTGGTACCGACGAGTTTTGTGCCACATGTCTAAGCCACTGATGATCACTTATGGGATTTTAAGGAACTGAGGAGAACTCATTCTTCATTGTACTGAAATATGGTGTTAAATTTGCTATTTATTTTTAGCAGAAGATATTGTAAAGCTAAATCAGAGATGGTAAAACATGATTCGATAGATTTATTTTTATAAAGCTCTTAATTGCACATGTGTTTTTCCTTTCCAGCTTAAAGTGCCCACCTTGGACAAACCAGGAGCCAGTGTGAACTTCCACAGACTGTTGTTAATTCGCTGCCAGGAGGAGTTTGAGAAAGACAGGGACAATGACAAGTTTAAGCAGAAGGAGCTGGATGCTGCCACGAAGGTGCACACACAACAACGCACACACACTCTCCAATGCCAGCAGTTCATTTTGCATGCTAAGAAACAAATGGCTTCCGAATGTTAGATTAAATGATGCAGACATATAATTTTCTCAAAACGACAGATAACTGTGTAGTTTCTGTCACATCAGCAGTAAGAGATGTTAGGTCCTCAGTTTATATCTCCTGTTAGCTAGCACACTGCTTTTCTGCAGAAGGAGGTTTGCCTGCAGTTGAAAGAAGAGCTGGAGGAAGAGAAGGCCAGAGTCCACCACCGTTCTCTCGGCAACATTAAGTTTATTGGAGAGCTATTTAAGCTGAAGATGCTGACGGAGCCCATCATGCATTATTGCATCACCGAGCTACTGAAGAACCAAACTGAGAACAGTCTGGAGTGTCTCTGCAAGCTTCTGACCACCATCGGCATGGACCTAGACTTTGAGAAGACTAAGGTACTTACTCACTTTTTAAGTTTTTAAGTTGGAATTTATGCACGTATTTGAGCTTAATCAATGTGTAGTGTGTTCTTAATTAAGTGTGTGTGTGTGTGTGTGTGTGTGTGTGTGTGCGTGCGTGCTCTGGAAGCCGTGTATGGACCGGTATTTCCGCCAAATGGAGAAAATTATGCAAGAAAGAAAAGCATCATCAAGGATATGTTTCATGCTGCAGGATGTGTTGGACCTGAGAAGAGTAACCAATTTCATTTTCTTTATTTAATTAATCTTAAAACTTTTTGCCATCTTTATATAAGTTCTACATTTGATTTTGATTAATTTTATTTATTTTTTTTTCTCTCTCTCTCTTCCAAAAATGTTTGGGGCATCCTGTTTGTTCCCATAACATAGACCCTTATTTTATCATTTAAGCATATTCATTATTTAAAAAAGTTATGGTAAAAAGTAGTGATGGGACTGATTCTTAATCTAGGATCAGCATCGGGCCAGATCTACACTAAAGAATTTTGTCTTGTATGATATATCAGAGAAAAAATACGATAAGTTTGATCCAATTCTGTACTAGAGAATTTTGATAAAGGTATTTGGGAACTGTGAATGTTTACACATGAAGAGACTTGAGTGTTTTTTGTTAGAATTGCTTTTATTATAGATATTTTATAAATAGACCATATGCGGAGAATATCATTGTCCAAAAAAGAAAGGTATTGCGTTATGAGTGTCTAGTAAAAAGAGATGAACATGGATACATACTTCGGTGTCTGAACTGGATTAATACTCTGTGCTGTAAGGATGTAAATGGCATAGATTCTTCTACTCTTTTTTATATGTACAGAATAATTGGGTTCCCCAGCGAAGTGACCAGGACCCTAAAACCATCAACCAGATCCATGAAGAGGCAAAACTGGAGGAAAAGAGGGAGCAGATCACAGTGCAGCAGCAACTTCTGTGCAAGAAAGCCTGGAGTCAAGAAAAAGGATGCCTACTGAGTAAACCTCAGGACAAAAGCAGTGCCTTCGATACATCCCACCTCAAGGTAACACTAAATAGCACAATAAAACAAAATGATCTAAATTTAAAAGAGTCAACTAGCTGCTACAGAGCATGTAATTAGTCAGTATTTAGGCAGTTTTTTGTCTTCCCATAAATGGTGAACTTTAAGTGTATCTTCAAAACATCCTGTAAATTAAAATCGGCTAATTAGTATAACACATACTGGCTTGCAGTGTTAGCATGGCTCCTAAAACAACTTTCTTTATTTACCCAGTTTTATTTATTTAATGATATGTTTAAATACAGTAGAAAGAAATACCTTTTTTTTTTGTTGACTCCCACGCCAGTTTCAGTCTCAGCAGGGTCAGCACAAAGGACCACACAGGTTCATCACCAGCTTATGTCTGAGCAACGACGTGCAGCTGAACAAGGCAGAGGAAGCCTGGACTCCGGTGGTGAGGAAATCCCTCAGCAGCAGCAATGGTGACCCTGAAATGGTCAAGACCCAGGAGCTGTTTAAGAAAATGCGCAGTATCCTGAACAAAATGACGCCACAGATGTTCAATAAGCTCATGAAGCAGGTCACGAAGCTGACCATCGACACAGAGGACCGTCTCAAAGGAGTCGTCGACCTCATATTTGAAAAAGCTATTGCCGAGCCAATGGCTTCCGTCACTTATGCTAACATGTGCCACTGCCTTATGAGGGTGAGTTACCACATTCAGCCACTGCTACATTTAAGTTTCTTTAATATTTTAAGCATTTTATATACTTTTTAGTAATGTCAAAACCAGTGGCGGCTGGTGCAAAAGTTTTTTTTGAGGGGACGCAAACAAAATTAAAATTAAACCTTTAATACTCGCCTGTAAATAGCCATTTATCAGGTTATTAAGCATCATTACTACTAGTATAAAATAAAGCATGACTCATATTGATTTGCTAAGAACAAAAGTGAGAGGGTTCGGGGCGCACAGTGCTGCGCCCCCAAGGATGATTTGAAAAGATCCAATCAGAGCTCAGCCTCAAATCACATGCTTTTCCGGCGCCCCGCGTACACGAACACAAATGAACGTGATACAGTTTAGATTTTTTCAAATTGCAAATAAATTATATTAATAAATACAGCAAAATATTGGAACTAAATGACTTTATTTCATTATTAAAATAAATAATTATTATGTTAAATAATTACATGTTAAAGTGGCATTCTTCTCTGCTTAACTTTAAGGGGGCGGTGGCCAATCATGGGCATCTTTGAGCTCAAGCACGTGGAAGTAGCGGATAATGCTGTTTTCAAAGTGTGTTACGCCGCTCCCAATGGTGCGTGAGCGAGCAGTTCGAATAGACGTGATAGTCTTTGGCCCTCCCTGATTGAGTAGTAGCTTTGATGTGAGAGACACATAGCGACGGGTGGGAATTGAATAAGAGAAAATGTGGAAAACAAACAAACAACAAAAAACTTCTACCTATGAGGTACAACAGTTTTTTATGTGGGCCATTGTAGAAATGCTGTCATAAAACATCACAATACCTGTTATTGGTCTGCACATTACAGTGCTTCTTTTGCTGTAATATGGCATTCTTTATTGTACAGACATTTGGTGTGTCAAACATTGATTAGATACATTTTTTATTAAGCAATTATGCGTGTTTTATTAAGCAATTATGTGTGTGTGTTTTCTTGTCCAGCTTAAAGTGCCGACCTCAGACAAACCTGGAGCCAGTGTGAACTTCCACAGCCTGCTGCTGAACCGCTGCCAGGAAGAGTTTGAGAAAGTCAGGGACAAAGACAAGATCTTCAAGCAAGAGAAGCTGGATGCTGCCACGGAGGTTGGTTACGTGTCGCAGGCATCAAATAATTTACCCCAACAACAGATTACTATGTAGCTACTACAGTATATGTAGGTGGCATATCCCCGGTTTATATCTCCTGTTAGCTAGCACTGTTTGGTGCTAGTGTTAAGATATTTGAAGGCAGGTTGGCATATTACCACCAACCTTTGCCAGTGTGGATTATGAATCTAAGTATTGACCATCAATCCTGAGCGCCTATGCGCGTGCTGTATCTACTCTGCGCGCGCAACGTGTTTTCCGCGCATGCGCGCAACATCTTTTTTTTCCCGGCGCGCGCTCGACTCTGCATGTACGCTCGCTCAACTTTGTCCAGTTTTATAAAACTGCCACAAAACGAGCCAATCACAGACGTCCACACATTACCTCTGATTGGCTGTTTCTTCTCTATCAGCTGGCACTATTGACTATTGTAAATAAATGTTTATACGTAAAGCGACCGAGTTGTCCATTTGAATTTTAGTCGACGTAGTCTAACTATGAGCTATATGGAAAAGTAAATAAGTAAATAAAAATACAAAATGGACAAACAAAACTGGTATATATTAATACTTAATTCAATCAACAAATTAAATACTATATTTTTTATACTATTATAAATAAATAAAACTTTATTTACAATGCTTCCCTGATTATAATTTCCTTTAATTTATATATAATTATATATAATAATATAATTAAAATGTATTTTTAATTTTCTTTTGATTTTGTAAGGCTGCTTTGACACAACAGAATTAAAATTGAATTGAATTTAATCCCGTTATGCGGTCGATAGTGCCAGCTGATTAGAGAAAAAGCCCAGTTTATGTTAGAAAGAGAACAGATCCCTGTCCTCATTTTTTGGGTCCTGCCTGTTCCTCCGCCACTCGCCCAAGCACGACAATCATTCTCTGTAGAAAAACATAGTTGCTGTCATATGGGGTGAAAATGGAAGTGAGTGATGAACTGCATTGCTAGTTAGTATGTTAACATAAATTGTGATGTTCTAAATAATCTGAAAAATTATATTGACAAATAAATTCCACAATTTGGACCACAAAAAGACCATCTCACGTCACCCACCCAAATTCAAGTGAATAACATTCAAATAATGGTAACAGTACAGATTGAAACTGAGCTTATTGATAGAATTTTATTGTTTCTCAATAACCATCTCTATTTGGCATACAGGACACTCTTGACCTAGTTTTAATCTGTTTTTTTTTCCACAGAAGGAGTCTTGCCCAAAGATGAAAGATAAGATGGAAGAAGAAAAGACCAGAGTCCACCACCGTTCTCTCGGCAACATCAGGTTTATTGGAGAGCTGTTTAAGCTGAAGATGTTGACGGAGTCCATCATGCAATACTGCATTACCAAGCTGCTGAAGAACCAGACTGAGGACAGTCTGGAGTGTCTCTGCAAGCTTCTGGCCACAATCGGCAAGGACCTAGACTTTGAGAAGACTAAGGTACTCACTCACTCACTCACTCACTCACTCACTCACTCAATCACATCCAGTGCTCTTAATCTGAAGATGAAATCTCTGCTCTTATTTGAGCTTCATCTGTTCTGTAGTGTGTTGTTGAAGAAAATGTGTTTGAGTTTGAGTGTGGTGTTTGTGTGTGTGTGTGTGTGTGTGTGTGTGTACGCGCATGTTCTTGTAGCCCTGTATGGACCAGTACTTCCACCAAATGGAAAAAATTCTACAAGAAAGAAAAGTATCATCAAGGATATGTTTCATACTGCAGAATGTATTGGACCTGAGAAGAGTAAACTATTTTATTTTCTTTATTTTATTAGTTCATCTACAGTACTTTTTTTTTTACCACCTTTAAATAAGGTTCTACATTTTATCTTTTCGTTTTATTCCAAGAATTCCAGAAATTTTAGGGGCATCCTGGTTGTCCCCATTAATATAGACCTTTATTTAATAATTTAATTTAATTAATTATTTTTAAAAGGCATGGTAAAAAGTAGAGATTTGACGGATTCTGTATCTAGGATCAGTATTAGGCCAGATCTAAGCTAAAATGTTTGGTTCAAATATCAAATGGAGAAAAAAATGGACAAGTTTGATCCATTTAGGTGCTTTTTGTTTATTATTTATTTTATTATATATATTTTATAAATAGGCCATATGGGAAAAAAAAATATTATTGTCAGAAAATAAATGAATTAAATTGTGCTATGAGTTTCTATTAAAAAGAGATATACACTGACACATACTTGTCTGGATTGCATTAATATTGTACTCTATGCTGTAAGATATGAATGGCATATATGAATCTCTATGTCTCTGATTCTTATATGTACAGAATAATTGGGTTAAGCAGCAAGTTGACCAGGACCCTAAAACCATCAACCAGATCCATAAAGAAGCAGAACTGGAGGAAAAGAGGGAGCAGATCAAAGTGCAGCGGCAGCTTCTTTGCAAGAAAGCCTGGAGTCAAGAAAAAGGATGCCTACTGAGTAAACCTCAGGACAAGAGCAGTGCCTGCGATACATCCCACGTCAAGGTAACACTAAAAAGCAAACTTGTCTACAATTCTGATTTTTTTTGTAGAGAAATTGGAATGCTGTGTGTTTTGAATTAATACTGAGCAATAGCTGTGTTGTATATAATCCCAACGAATCATGATACTTTTGTGTGCTGATTTATGGAATAATGGATTCATAGAAACCCGTTTTTTTTTTTTTTTTTTTTTTGCATTTATAATAGAGATGACTGATCGGAGGTGTTTGATAATGTAAGCAGTTTCTTATCCTGTGGTATGTGCTAAACTTTTCCCTCACTGGCATCCTGTGTAGAAGCAGTGAATTATTTGCAGCCAATAAAAAGCTAGAAGTTTTTTTATTATGTGTGTGTGTTCATGTCATCTGATTATAGACCATAAAAGAAGAGAGACCATAAGAGAGTTAAACAGAAAAGTTTATGCAAATGTTAGCTCTCTAATTATTTCTTTGTGATGAAAAATGTATTCCTTAATGACCCTTAAAACACATGTTCTCAATGAAAGAAAATCATCAAAGACAAAATGTAGACAAAGCATACACTCCTAGAACAAATACAGGAAATAAATTGAAGAGTGACTGTTAAATCAATCTGATCATCCTGATTCATATACATTTACATTTCATACAAACTTCCATAATTCTTATGATCGTGTAAAGCTGCTTTACGACAATGACAATTGTTAATAGCGATATACAAACAAAATTGAATTGAATTAAATACAATTAGTTTGCAATGTTAAAAAATGAGTCATCTATATAATTTATTTATTTATATATTTCTGTTTCCACAGCCTAGTACGTTGGATTTAAAAAATCTGCTTTTTGACCCTGGAGGAAGAAGATCATCAAGCTGTTGTGGTAAAGGAAACACTGGAACATCTGAAGTCAAAACCAGCATCGAACAAGGTACAATTACTATGGCAGATCATTTAAATGAATTTACAATATCAATAAATTTTAGGGTTAAAAATGTAACATATATTTTTTTAAACATTTAAAAAAATTATTTAAAACATAATTACATTTATATTTAATTTTTCTAGTTGCTCTGCATCCTTAATTATTTCTTTGTATTATAGTAAATACATTTAAAATGAATGAGAATATTAATGTAATGATGTAGCTTAGGTTATTTGGCATTCCCAAAATTTCCTGTACTGTGTGGTTGTTTGCCCTGCAATGGATTGGCACCCTGTTCCGTCACCTGTAATCACCAGTAAGCAGTATAGAAGCTGAATTTATGAATGAATGAATTAATGATATCGGCACTACATGCTAGTTATGATGACTGTGCAGTGTACAAATTATTCTTGAATTAAAAATACATCCAATAGACCAGTTTAAAAAAAGTTGCCAGCATAATGACAATATTTAGATTTTGTTTTTTAGCAAAGTGTGAAACGATGCAGGTGTCCTGAGCAAGCATGAGCTGGGAATGAAATCCACCACCATCATAGAGGAGTACTAGGAAATCAACAACCTCCAGGTTAAAAGTACAACCTAATACCTAATCAATGCTCATTTTAAACAAAGGTGTGATGAGTTATAACTCTATCCTTGTGTCTATCTCTCATGCTCTCTCTCTCTCTCTCTGTTCTATAGGAGACAGTGGAGTGTGTCCAGCAGTTGAACAGCGTGTCTCTGCTCTTTGTGTTTGTTCGTGAGGCTGTGGACTTGACCCTTGAACACAGCACCATCGCCCGACAGCAAATAGGGCTTCTGCTGCACAAACTGATCAGCGCCTCCTGAGCAGTATTACAAAGGGTGAGTGTTTCGCAAACACACCAGTGAGGACAAGTGGAATGGCATTACGTCCACAAAAAATTCAAAGAACCAGTTATTTTGTCTCATTGTTAATGCTCTTACTTTCACTTTGAACAGCTGATGCAACTTCAGCAAACAGTGAAGGGTTCACCTTCAAGTTTATTTTCCGACCACATTTTTCCAAGTTTTAATAATGCATTGGATAGCTCATAACCCGATTCTAAAATCTGCTTTGCTTGATGCACATTGAAGCCAGATTTTGCTTATTTGGACAAAATAAACTTAATTTTTAAAAAAATTTTTGTTAAGGGTAAATTATTGATCACAAAAAGACAAAAAAAAATGCATTATGAAATTTTAATTTAGAATTTTAACTATGCCACTTTTCATAACAGTTTGGAAGTACAGTAAGTAAATGAAACATGTGATAGCTTGGAAAATTGTCCTTGACCTCAAAGATCATGCTACACATTTTAAAATAAAAAAATAAATAAAAAATATTTAGAAAAATCTAAATGGTAAATGTTTTACAGGACTTTGCACCCTCTATAAAATAGTAATATTTGTGTCTGTGTATGTTTGGGTCTTCAGCCTTGAAGAGATCTTGGAAGCAGCCAGTGACATGGCTGCCGACATTCCTGAGATCTGGCTGCATCTGGCGGAAATCATCACTCCTGTGCTGCATGATGGAGGGATCCCCATGGGGGTGCTATTCAGGTAAACTTTTACCTTTGACAGCGTTTCTCAAGCAGCAAGACCTTTTACAGTATGAAGAGATGAGCATCTCTGGAGTTGGGTTAATAAAATAATAGAACAGGGGTACTGAATTAAAATTTAAGAACGTCAATGAAATTTTCCATTGTATGTCTATAGAAAAATAAGGAATTAAAATTTTTCATAGTATTTCAATTATGTTTTTGTCAATTTTATGCAACTACTTTAAACGTTCTTTATTGTTCCTATGTTAAGATTCAATAAACAACCTTTACTGAATCTTGACATAGGCTCACTGTCACAGGTACAGTCACATGGTGCTATACTGCTTCCACTGTTTATTTTGTTGTTTGTATTTCAGCAAGCAGAAGTGTACCATTAATCTCTGAGCATGTACTAATTGAACACAGGATGATATTTATGATGGCCTTTTGGCTTACATGAAATTAATTATAAATTGGAATAAAGTGAGAACATGTCCCAGAGAAATGTCCTGATATCTGAATATAATAAAATGCCTTTTCCCCATTTGTTTATTTGCTAATATTAGGGCACTTATAGTTGAATTTAACCCTTCTTAACGTCCCTGTGTATGTAGAGAGCTGGCGAAGCCATTGTTGCCGATAGGAACGGCAGCTATGTTGCTGGTCCACATCCTCAAGCTGCTATGTAAAGAACTGGTACTTATCTCTCTCTCACTTTCATTCTCTCTCTCTACCATGTTATTAGAAACCTATAAATTAGTCCTACCTGGTTAAGGTGTGAAATTATATTTAAACAATTAATCACAGATATAAAACTAGTATTTTTTTGTATTATTGTATTTTAAAATAACAGTATAACCTTGGATTGTCTCAGTACTGCCCTGTTACTACTGATTTTACATTCAGTATGCATGAAGTAATTCAATACATGAGGCACCTAAAATATATCAATGTTAACATTTTGTCATTATTTAATTTTTAGAGTCCCCAAAAAGCTGGTGTCTTGTGGAAAGATGCTGGACTCGACTGGAAAGACTGTCTGTCCAAAGAAGAGGATATCAAGGAATTTGTGAGGAAACAGGTACCACGTATGCTTTAATATGTGTTTAGATAGAACAAATATCAACCAGAAAAAGAGGATACAGTGAATGAAGGATGTGACCATAGTGCATTGAAGACAGAATGTATATGAGCATATATAATGTGATGTCAGAGGAGGAGATCTCTCTCTTGACACAGAGTTATTGTAAAGCCTAATTGCAGTTAGCAGTTAGGACTGTCTTCAGGGTAGATTTGGTCATCCTGAGATCCTCCACCATCTCCTTGGTCTTAGACACATTCAGTAAACCAAGGAGATGGTGGTGGATCTCTAGTGTCTGAATGGACTACAGTTGTGTGCATTTTCCCACAGACAATATGCAGCAAAACACATTGAGTGGAGTGTGACTCTAGTGAAAATGTGGTTTACTTTCATATAAGGCCATTTTCAGCTGTGTACAGTACACACTTTGTGTTTTGGGGATCACTGTGAAAATGAACCAGCCAACTAACCAAAAGAATTTGTTTTACTCCAGCTCTGACTGGATAGATGGACTCATGCATACAGTATGAATATGTTTATAGGAAATGGAGTTTACGCTGGGGAAGAAGTCTAAGACACCAAGTAAGCAGGAGATAAAACCAGCTGGCAGATTGAGTAAAATGATAAAACCCTGAGGAAGTATGAATTAAAGATTGCTAAATTTTATAATTCATTCCAGGTAAGCACAGAGGTGTTCCAACTCGTTTGTCCATGCGCTAATGACCTCAGTATGCCTAGTGGCGATCATCTGTGAGTACCATCCCTTTAAACATTATTTTTCAATTAAAGATCCATTGCTCGTAATGATTATGCTATTTGACAGGGCAGAAGTACCTGGTGGACAAGCAGCAGGAGTGCAGGGCCGAACCAACCAGACAGTGAGTATAGTTCTGGATTCACATTGGTTAGAAAGTGTTCATGATGTTGTGTTTTCAGTCACAGCAGCTCTGATAGTAGTGCAGTATACTGTAAATTCTCCAACTAGATCAATACATTAATATTGTATTGTTGGCCCAACTTTTTACAATGGAATTTTTTAAGACAACAAGAACAAAAAAGAAAAGTCAATATTACTTCAACAGACACACACATACACGCACTACGGGCAATTTAGGAGCACCAGTTAGCCTAATCTGCAGATCGTTGGACTGTGGGAAGAATCAGGCGAATCAGACCCAAAACCTGGAGGTGCGAGCTGACAGTACTAACCAGGGTTAGGGTTAGAATTCTCAGTATTTTTAAAAATGCTATATATTCCAAAATAAGTTTTAGTAAAACTTTTAGTAACAAACCAAGTCTGTATTAATGTTTGCATTAAATCAACTTGTTGTGTACCCAATGCGGTTCTCATACAAATAAGTTATAATATTCATATAATCAGTCAGTTTTTTTTTTATAATTCCGTTGAAGCATGGTTGAAAAGCAATGTCTGACTTTCATTGGTTAACATTCATAAAAATTTTTTTAATTATTATTTTGTCAGATTAAAGTTATTTCTGTGACCATTGTGAGTTTTTCTTTCATTGACCGAAGGGTACCAACAATTTTGTCCACGTGTGTATAGTATTAGAAAGGAAAGTGATCTGTGACATTGTCCTTTAGATAACATTATTGCCATACTACATACTGTAAACTATTTCTATTTTAAAATATACTGGACATATTTTTTTAAATACTAAGAAATTCTGTTGAAGTAATCTTGACTTAGAAAAAACTCTTGTTGCTGTTAATTGGTGGTTTCTAAGGCTGGTAACTACATGAACAGCAGCAGAGGTAAATTTTGGTCTTGCTTTTCTGGGATGGTCTTCATGTTTCATCATGGTGCTTGATGGGTTTTGCAAATGCACCTGACAATACTGTTTTTGCAAGAACTATTCCTGAACATCTGACTGTTGTTGTTACTTAATTAATTAAAAAACTTAATTAATGCCATATGTGTTATTTCTGGGTTTTAAAAAAATCCAGTATTGTTCCAGGATGTGGAATATAAATCAAAACTTGTGTCCAAACTTTTCACTGGTATGTCCAAAACTTTGTCTGGTGTATCCAAACCTTTGTCCAAATCAAACTGGCACTGTGTATCTTAGGTGGTATATTGACTTATTGATATTATGAGATATTCTGTGAAACGTATTCATCTTTATCTTTACAAGTCTTCTTTTACGGTTTTGTTTGGTTGTTGTTTTTTTTAAAGAGAGGGCTGCTGTGGAGGATTGGATCAGGGGGTGATGGTTGGCCATTTGGCGCAACTGGAGGAGCATGAACAAGCTGTGGTGTTGGGAGGACTATAAGGGGCCTAGGTGACTATGCAACAGCTTTGGGAGTGATGTTTGGTCTGGTCAACACTGAAAATCCAAAGGACTGGATGTGTATTTTTGAAGCCATCCAACTGATTTTTATTGGACTTTGAGCGACACACAGAACAGTACTGCCTTTAGATTCACATTTTGCGAAAGAAACTCTTGTTGCCATAGACGCTTATCAATGTCTGACAGATTAGTGAAAAAACTGTTAATTTGTGCAAATTTTAAAAAAATGATAATATATTTGAACATAAAAGAATCTGTAAGAGACTGATAAGCATCTGATCTTATCCAGGTATTTTACTAA
The DNA here is from genome assembly GCA_003987875.1 of Clarias batrachus. NCBI lineage: Eukaryota > Metazoa > Chordata > Actinopteri > Siluriformes > Clariidae > Clarias > Clarias batrachus. The sequence goes on from QMIH01000039.1 coordinate 771,466, forward strand.
ACTTTAAGCAAAATAAAAAAAAAAAATTCTATTGCTTTATGCAAATCACTTAACTTGTTTTAACTTTGACTAATTTAATAATTTTTTAACAAGGAATAAATGATTTTTTTTCATAAAAATGTTTGTGTGTTTTAATTGTTGTGGCCAACATGTTTTTTTTACAGAAAAGCAATCATTTGAACACACATCAATGTGCTAAGTCTGATGAACCAGCAAATGCAATGGAAAGAGTCAACTTACTTTTTTGAAAAGTCAAAAAGTTGAGCTAAGTCAACCCTACTTAAAAAACCCTAGAGAAATATAATTAATTGAGCCCATGACCAATACTATTTGGTCCACACTGTGTTGACTAAAAAGCACTGTTTTAAAATATTTGGTTTCACATCAGCAATTTTTCTTAAGGTCTAGTAAATAATAAAAAAAAAACTTATTAATAAACTTTGAAGCCCCATTCTTTTTTTTTATTGAACTTAGCAAATATTCTAATATTTTTGTGGTACTGTTTTTTCTATTTGATTTTATGAATCTAGACTATATGAAAATTTCACTTTTTTGATAAAAAAAATATACTTTTCAGTGATATACTGTTTTTTTCACTGTATATAAGCAGTGTTTAAAAGCATAAAAAATATTCAGAGACATTATCAAATGTACAAATGCTGTTATAATAAGTTTTTTTGCTCTTGACCTATGCCAATCATGCACTGTATGTCTGTTTTATCAGGGGGAGCCATATATCCTTCGTGTCAGGAAATGACATCGTACTTGGGCAAATATGAGATATTGAGACGGCTAAAGATCTTTCAAAAACATAGTTACACATGAATGCCTATACGTTTGGTGTCTTATAATTGCAACATCTATGTGTTTGATACACACAAATATAGTTTAATAGAACTGAATAGTGTTTCAGTCGTTAGAAAAAAAATATTTTCAATAGAAGTTACTAAATTTATAGAGTAAGCAGCCTACAACTGATATACATGTTATAGTCAATTCTAATGTATAATGTAAATATAAGAAATCAATATATCTATCATGACACATACTGTAGGTAATATACATGAAGTCTTATTAAAGTAATCACATTGTCTGTATTTGCCCAACAAACCATCCATTCCCAGTCATTTTAAACGTCTCAGTTATCTTTAAAAAATTTGCAAAAGCCTTAAAATTTTCAAGTATTTTGGCATAGATTTTTTTCCTAAATTCAAGAAGATTATTATAACACAATATACAACAGTTAGTTCAAACCAAGCAATCTGACTGTACGAGAGGCATTCCGCAAGGGGTGATGTTGGATTGTAAAAGTCTTGGAATGTTTAATTATATGTATCAGTCCACATCCCAGGTGTTCTACAATCATTAATTACAGTAACTGGGTGAAAATAAGTCGATATGGTCTGCCATACTGACGAGAGAGCAACTCCCTGCCAAATCACATTCGAAACCAGTTACAGAAGCACTTTAATAAAAGAAAACATCTGATAATGTTATGTCATATTAACCAACACTTTGTCCCCTTAATAACTGCTTATAAAAAAAGCCGCTCCACATCGGAACTATCATTGTTCTTTTATTTACGGTTATGAAGCTAACTAGCTAAGGCTGAATATCAACTTTCTCTAAAACCCCTGATCAAGGGCACTACTAGCTGTGTGTGTGAGAACCGATTGTAGACTCTAGTACTGTACACTAGCTTTCCATTTAAGCTTATTTGGAATTTAACTCTGGAAGTCAGATGTTAACGGTGCTGATATCCTAAGCAGGATAAGTGGACATATAAAGAGATACTTGCGATATGTACAGGACTGTCCACCACCTAATAAGGATTATTCCATGGCTATTCAGTCACCAGTCCTGCCCGCTGATCATGGAAGGTTATGTGTTTGGCAGAGCCAAATAATTAGTTAAATAGGTTTATTATTAACAAATAATAATCTGTTGCTTGTGGAACTCTTGTATAAATCAATATCACACTTGTGGTTGTGCTGTATTGCTGGATATAGCACGGCTGTGATACCTTCGGACCTCCAGATGCACCCTCATGACTACGACTGCACTACCGCCATGCTGATATTTACCTCAATATGTGAAATTGGTTAATTAAAATGATTCAAAACTCACTAAAGCAGACCTATATAATATGAAATAAAATAAGATGGAAAAGCTCAGGCATGTTAACGATAATAGAATAGGTGAATAAAGTATGCTGTTTAAGTGAATCAGACCAATGAAAATTGATCTACAGCATGATGGGTGAAGGAAATAAGGTAGTGCACACAGACACACCTATTTGTATTTGTTTGTGATATTATTTTTCTGGTGGAGAGACAGAATAAAAATGAGTTATGCGTAGCTTGTAATCTGTTTAAAGAGTATTTTTTTACTTTGGAATGAATTTCCTGGGTTATGTGACACGTGTAATCCAGAAGATGGCAGTGGTTACAAGAAATAACATTTTAGCATTCCCAAGAAAATACCATCATGCTATAATGTGTGTAGATTTCATACAGAAAGACTCCTGGTTGAAATTATCGAATGCACTGGAGCAAAGGTAAAGAAGGTGCAGGACTTTAAGTACTTAGGGCCAACGGTCCTGAGCAGAGAGTGAAGAGGTGAAGAGACATCTGCAGGCAGGTTGGAACGGGTGCAGAAATCACAGGATCCCTAGCTGTGTGTGTGTGTGTACCTCAGCTAGGGATCCTGTGATTTCTGCACCTGTGATTTCTGTGATTCCTGTGATATATATATATATATATATATATATATATATATATATATATATATATATATATATATATATATATACTGTATATATATCTTTAAAATGTTTCCATCGTCCAAATGTAGGTGCCACACAGCCCTGCCTCCCTCTGTAAAGGTCCCAGGTTCAAACTCCAGCACTGGAGTTTGGCCATTGAGAAAGTCCCATAAACCTCAACTTCTCTGATTTATAATTAGAAGTTAAAAAAGTGTAATTGGCTCTGAATAAGGGCATCTTATAAACTGCTGTAAATGATGCTGTCTCTCTGCTGAGAATGTCACACGGCCTCCTGGCTACAGGGATGATGTCACTTTGTCATCTAGTTAGGAGAATGGCATCCTTCTTCCCTGCCCCTAAAATCTTTGCCCGTCCAAGAACCATGTCAGGACCCAGACACACCGACCACTCCTGTCCCAAATGCTGCTCATTCAGACTTTCACCAGAGACCCACACTATGGCTCCTTCTGGCTAAGACACCTGCTTAACTCTGGCCCAACCCCAGCCCAAGTTCTGGGACAGCTCTCATGCCCTCCCAGCCTGCCTCCCATACCCAGTTTCCATCTGGCTGTTATGCCATTCCTTAAATTTCATATTTCCATAGAGCCAAAGACCTCTATGAAGAACTTTGCTCCTTTGCATTAGAGCCTTGGTATCATGACAGCAGACTTCAGACAACAGTGACTGTCTAGGACTACTTTTTAACTTTGTTTTGTTTGTTGGCTTAGATGTGCCAGAAGGGTTTCGGGGCTTCAAACCACAGCATGTCCCATAGTAACCTGCATAGTCACATGGTCTTGCTAGTGACACCGAAGTTTGGTAGAGTCTAATTTGTCTGTTACAAGTGATTTAGCTTTGTACAGAGAAAATCAATATAGCATCTACTTGGTTTTCTGCTTGGTAACAGCATGGACATGAACATTTCTTACCAAGCAATTGACCAGTCAGAATTGATTGCCCTCTGCTAAAAAGTTCTTGTAATTCACAACATGCAGAAGAAACAAGGGAATGCAATCATTTTCACTTCTCCATTAACATGAAATCATATTTGAGTGAACCTGGAGGGTCCTTCGTGCATTGACACTAGCGTATTGGTTTGATTATACTTGGCCTCTGTGTTCTACTGATGAAATTTCATAGTGCTGTTCTGAATGAAAAAATAAATCTGAATGAATATTTTTCACTACAGCTTTGGAAGAGGTAACCCCCAAAATGATTTTTGATTAGACACTCTTGTGAGTCATTTTAAATGTTCAAGGGGCTAGAAATCATAAATACCCTTTAAGCTTGTTTTATTTATGCAGGCACAAACAATGCCTGACATATTTCAAATCGGTCCCAAAAACACTACTATTCATTGTGTATAATCTCCTGTCAGCAGAGTAGTCAGTGTGAAAGGTCAGCAGCAATCATTAACTTTAAATGCTTTCAACTGCTTTCCATGATGTCCAATTAATTATGCAAGTAATATTCAAACATATTCAGATAAACGGTTGGTTTCAAATAGAACAAAAGCTAATCATGTTCTGTATTTATGTTTTGTAATTAAATGATTTCATCGGTTATTTTTTCCCCAGTTATTTCTTTACGAACAACAAATATTCTAAACCAAAACCGTATGGGCACAGAGATAATACAGACCACAAACGTCACCAGTGAGAATACATTTATTAAGCTGAGGTTTAAAAAAATATATATTTCAAGACAAACAGATCTACTGTAGTCAATTATATTAGAGATGACAAAGTCTTTATATAATTATTTTCATCATTGTACATTAATACTGAAAATTATTTTAAATATTTATTAAACAAAAAAAAAGTGTTAAACAACCCAGAATATGTTTCAGATTTTAAATTGTCAAAAGTAGCTAAATTTAGCCTTGATGACAGCTGGGCTCACTCATGACATTCTCTTGTGCAGAGGAAGGGTGGGTACAGAGTCGATAGCTCTATTAGTGCTACTACAACTACTGTACAAATATGGCAGGAAACTTTGCCATCACTTTTATACTGGCATGAAAAAATAAAGCTCGGTCAATCAGATATTAAGAAATACATATTAAGAAATTAAGAAATACAGCGGCATATTGTGACTAAATTACTTTATTTCATTATTAAAATAAATAATTACTATGTTAAATAATTACATGTTAAAAGAGCATTCTTTTCTCCATAACTTTAAGGGGGGGGGGCCGCTGGTATTGACCAGCCGCCACTGCTGAACACCTCTGGAAACTCCCTCAAGAATGTTGGAAAAACATTCCAAGAGCCTACCTCATGAAGCTGACTGAGAGAATGGGTTTACATCGCTACTAAAAGGTTACTACCTTGAAATATCAAAAATATAAAACATATTCTGAGTTGCTTAACATGTTTTTGTAGACCACATCCCATAATTGTTCTGTCTCAATTTCATGATGTTTTGAGTATTAATATACAATGTTGGGGGGAAAACATTAGAAGAAGGTTTGTCTAATCTTTTGACTGGTAGTTTACGTTGAGCTGAAAGCCATTCGTTTTTTTTTTTTTTTTTGATAACAAACTAATAGAGTACAGTGGAACCGCAAACCGAGTAAAGATTTTTAATAATTTTTTAATCGGAAACCGAGCAAGTATTAGTTTACGAGCGCCGAGTATCATGTATCATGCATGCGACTCTTATTTTAACACCGAGCGGCAAGTGATCGCAACTGAGGCAATGATTTTCCCTCTCTTGCTCTGTGAGAATTATGGGAAACCGTCTCCCCTGCTGCGTCCCCTGTGTCAAAATAAGAGTCCCCTGCTGCGTCTTAAATCAACATCTCCCTCTCTCTTCTGTGTGCGCGCGTGTAATTTGACACTGTGCCCCACACACACCGACACACACACACTTTGTGTAAGTACAGTAATTTGACACAGACACAGACACACACACACACTCAGATCTCCCTGGCTGCACATACACGCTTTATTTACACAGTTCTGAATAAGAGAATTCTTTCCTGTGTCAGTCTTAACCCTGATCAAATCAACAGAAAGCAATGCAACCTTAAATAAACACAGTCTTAGTGGACTGAATAGATGTTTTCTTTCAGGTCATTGGTTACTTTCTCTTTTCTTGCTTTCGTTTTTTTTCTTTTCTTTCAACACTGTTGACTGCATTTATTGGCACCCTTTATGAAATTGTGTAACAATGAGAGTCTAAAGTGAACATTACAACCTTTCTGAGTCAAACTTCTCACTCAGTGATTTCTGTACTGATATTTGTAATCATTATTTTGTAGGAAGGTTTCTTCTAATCTGATTGTGCCCCAAGTCTCCTGGGATAGGCTCCAAGCTTCCTGTGACCATGTACAATCATGCTAAGTGGTGTAATCTTATCTCAAAATGCAACCACATGACGCAGTCTGATAAGGTGTATTCTTTAATCTGAGTGTACAAACAACCTAGCACCACTGTAGCAGAAGGAAAGCAAACGTGACTGCTACTGTATCTTGCTCTTGGAATTCCTGGAGCAGGACATCACAAGCTACCACATTTAACCATGTGGTAGAAATCCCGAAAACAAGTAATTCATACACTGGGTAAGATCAAAGTAACGAAGGTTTATTCAAACTTCTGCAGAAGGACCAGTTACAGCATGGAGAAAAGTGATTTCTTTCTCTCAGCCCTCTTATTTTATACACAAACTTCTCTGCTAACATAATCTATGTCCTGTACAGTATATGATGCTCTTACGTTCACGTTACTCATTTGTTTATCTGACCCAGATGAGATCTCTTCTCCAGCTACAATCGGTTTGTTTCTATTCTATCCTCAAACCTTGTCTTTCTACAATCCTACAGGCATGTTTTAAAGCTTCTACAGTCCATGTGGCACAATTAATACATAGATCAGAATTAATTCATAATGAAAATCGGATTTTTCTATTACAATTTCCCCCTTTTGTCATTCTATGGCAACTTTGACATTTTAATATTACCCATTTCAATACTACCTCTAATCACAAATGATAAAGCAGTATATTAGGTAAATTCATCAGACAGCATCTGGTTTTTAACAATATCTTCAGGATTGTAATAATCGTCACCTGAAGTTTTAGACCAGAGTCAGGTTTTCCAGGTCATCCCCATGGGGTGGAACCCATTACTCTCAAGTCAGTGTTCTGTTGCTCTATGTTGTAAGTTTACTGCAGCATTTGATACAGTATTTCACATTGTTTAACACTATAGCCCGTGTATACACCTGCAAAGACACAGCCCTTTACACTGGCTTAAAAATACTATAATCACAATCAATGGAAGGCTATACGATAGCCAATAATTCCAGCCTACAACCAACTGCGTTACCCATACGTTCCAAGAATGATCTGCTAGGATGTGTCTGTAATTGCTTTTTCATCTTGTTTATGATGTTGCTGATATGTTGCTGATATCACCTTTATATATAATATCTCTCTTACCTATTTAAGTTTGTCGTTTACTAACTGCAAAGCACTCACAATGTCATGTATACAGAACTAACCCATTTATCTTGTTCAGGGCTGCTGTCGTTCCTCCACCAAGGAAACGTGACCAGCCTATATTTGCTCCCAGGCAAGTCCAGGGCTCTGCTAGGGTGTAACCTTGAAACTTACCAGGTACACCTCTTGTTATTCTTCATCCATTTTATTCATCCATACATTGGGAGATACAGTACATGTTCTGGATAACATGAACCTGTCCAGTGCAAATACCTGGGTAGAGTTGCAACATTACCATGTTTGTAGAAGATAGATCTGTGAAAGGACAATCCTCATTGATTGAATAGGAAGGTTGGTGATGTGTAAATATGTTGTGTACATTACTCAGACCATTCTAAGTCATGTTCCCCATTTCCTTTTTGATCTTGTACCACAGTACACTTCTACCACATATATGGAATTGTCTCCATATTTCCTAACAGGCAGCGGGGTACAATATCCAACTGGTGCGTCAAAACATGGATTATTGGTATAATGACCAATGGTGATTTCGGTATAATATAAGATGCGCTGTCTGCATTAGCTTCTGCTTCTGTAACATTATTAATGGACAAATGGGCATGGCGTCACATATCCAGCTCGAGCCGTTGGGTATGTGTGTCATATCATTAGCACCACTTTCGACTTTCGACCACTTCTGTTTTTCTTCTCATGCACATATTAGTATTGCCATTAAGTGATCTTAGCACCGATGCCTTCGCTGCTCTGCTTCTGCTTTTCTGAAACAGGATGTTTGTTAGCATGAGCAACACATTTAAACTTTAAACATTTCATGTACTGTCATCACTGCAAACTCGTGTTAATACCTTTTTCTGTATCACAAAATGCTGATTTATCCACGACGAATTTTAAATATGGATTCTGTAGCAGGACTTCCTATGGATCAGTCCCAGGGAAACAAAATTGATTAACAGTGGGCAACACATTTTTAAGCAATTTAACATGGTTTCAAGTAAATGTGATGCTTTTCTGTATAAAACTCAATAAAACTGCTTGAGGAACTAGAAACATCCAATTACACTGACCTACTATATATTTTTCGGCTATACTGTACCTGTCTTCACAGTTGCTGGTCCTGCACATAAACACATGGATAATCCGGCTGCTACAGGATTTGATTTGGCTGAGAAGTAAGCTCCAGGTCTTATTATTATAATCATCATGCTCCTGTAGCGAATAGGAAATCATGCAACCATTTTTTTCATCAAGAGTTTGTGTAAAAGGTCTTGCAGAATATTGGATGCCCAATTCTGAAGTTGTTTATAATGCCAAGTTACTGAATGGAAGGTTGGCGGGTCGAGCCCCAGCTCAGCCAGGTTGCCGCTGTTGGGCTCTTGAGCAAGGCCCTTAACCCTTGCTGCTCCAGGGGTGCTATATCATGTCTGGCCCCAGCTTTTTAGTACAGCAATGTATGTGAGTAATAAAGGCTTAACCTAATTTTAATTAAGTGATGATAAACATTAATTGTCTTCACACACTGATAACTGAATTTTCTGCCTGGCCAGGTCTTGTAATGTACCCAGTTCTTTCCCACATAATTTAACAGCATTGCACTGGCATTTGTCTCTCTGAAGCTGTTTTACTGTTGCATAAGAGGTGCATTCCCAATCACTCTCATTCATTCATTCATTCATTCATTCATTTATTTAATATATCATCCAAAGGCCCAAATCATTTTACACATCCTTCTTACTTTTAACCAACACGATTGTGAACTACACGATTGTGCTCATCACAAAAACTTGGGATGTGTGACATACAGTGTAATGTATTTACTGGAATATAATTTATGGCAGTACAGGTAGGTATGGTGCATGCACATGTTTTGTCTATCAATGTAGCATTTACTGAACTCATAGCTGAAGTGCAGAGCTTCCATTAATACACATACAATGTATCACATTGTCTTCAGATTCAATATCACGGTTTAGTCTCGGGAGTTTTATACATAATTTACATATCAAACCTTGCCCCGATAGATTTACTGGACAACAATAAGATAGCAAAAATTCAAATCTGATAAATAAATGTATCATGCACACTTGGAGAAAGCCAAGATTTCTCAACTGAAGTTCCTGTCCTGAATTTTCTGCCACTCAATTTCATCAAATTGTCAAATTCACATATAGAATCTACCAAAAATGTAATGTGTTTACCAAGGATCTGCAATTCTATTGTTGGCGTTTTCCTAATATACTTCAAGACCATGCTTAACATATCCTATGTACGGTACCTACAGTGGATGGTTCCATGATAAGAAATTGCTTTACCAATTACACAGTAATCACTAAAAAAAAAAAAAAAAGATTTTTTTTTTCATTGTAATCAAAGCAAGAAGTGTTCCTAAGAAAACATTTTTGACTCACCCTCCCCTTCAGGCTGAATCACCTCAGTTCAGTCCCCTCCTTCTGCTCCTTCCCCTTCTGTGCCATTCTCCCATCACATTCTCTTTCTCTCTGCATGCTTTCTCAACCTCAAGGCAGATTTGTTTGTCATGTCAATTCTCACTGGGAAGGCTTCTGTCAGTTTGCAATCAATGTTGCGATCCACGTCACATACTCTTTTGTTGATTATTCTGGACAGGATTTCACATCATGTTGTTTTTTTCAGGCCAGTTGCCTGAGTTTTGTGGATGTTAGTTTAGACATGAGCAGACTTTTACAGTAGGTTAATGTGATGTGATGTCTAAATTTCTTACAAAATACAAGCGTTTCATCCTCCAGTCTGATAACTGTTTGTTGGACTGAAAAGAATAAAGTCTATTGGCCTCAACACCCCTGGACTCCAAAATGATCTTTGCATCTTTGGTTAGTCATCCCTGAACTAGCGCACTTCTTAAAACAAATTAATGATGTTTACTTCTTAAAACGTAATTTTATCATTTTCTTTCCACACGATTTTAGTTCTTTTAATTGATCCCGGTGTTGAGGCAAAATAATGAATGCCTGGTCCTCTTGCGCTCGATTGCCAGTTGGACGTTCGAGATGAAGCGAAAAGCCTTCAAGGCTTCATCGCTTAAGCCTCCCCGGGATTCTCCAATGCCTTCCTCAAGCGCGGGATCCTGCCGACTACGCCAAGAATTGTGGTGGAAATTCTGAAAACACTATAATAACAAGAAATTCATACACTGGGTAAGAGCGAAGTAAAAAAAGAACCAGTTTCATACAGCAAACAGTTGCAGCATGGAAAAACACACACACACACTTCTCTGCTAACATAATCTATGCCCTGTACATGATGTTCCTATGTTCAAGGAACTGATTTTCTTTATCTGACTCAGATTATACAGTACGTCTTCACTTTATTAATCAGTAGCAGCTACAATCTGTTTGTGTCTATTCTATTCTCAGACTATTCGTTCTACAACCTAACAGGCAAGTTTTAAAGCTTCTACAGTCTATGTGGCACAATTAATAAATAGATCAGATTTTTCCATTATGGACACAAATGTACAGTATATGCTTGGCAGACACTCACCCAACCAGTTGACATCCTGTATAATGTATAATATGTATATAATATATTGTTGGAGGAGAGACCATGATGCACCAAAATGTTAAAGGTGAGTCATGTTCCCTTGTTCCTGTGGGCTAAATGGGAAAAGGCTGACTGATGAGGAGTCACCCTGGGCACACTATTAATGTCAGACGTGGGTTGATGTGCATATCCTGATACCTGGGGAGGCTATGCACATCATTCATTATACCCTGTTAAACAGTGGGGGATGAAGTAGAGATGAGGGCTGGAGTTGATATGCACTCAGATAGCCCCTTGGCTAATTAAAACGCTATAGCAACCTCCCATGAGCGTGACACTTACAGACCCAGGCACCAATGGTAACAGTGCCCTTATGTGCACAATTTCAGTGTGTGATAATATGAACATTATACACCAACCAAAGCATTACTGCAAAATGAATTGAATAATATTGATTATCAGTTGTGTACTGATGTGACAACTGTTGTAAACTGGTGACAATGTAATATGCAACTATGGCTCATCTGCTACAGTTCGTCTAGTCAGATCTGGTCTGGACAGAAAATTCAATGTAGGACAAATCACTGAAAAAAAATGTATACTGGCCATGATATACAGGGATCAGAACAGACAATGCATTACAGCCTGCCATGCAAAGTGCTTATCAGGCAAAGTGTTCTCAATCTAATTGAGAATCCATGGAATGCGCTGTACAAACAAGTCCCGTCCATGGACATCCACAACCTACAACACCCAAAGGAACCACCTCACCCCAGAGGGGACAGCGTTGCCTCAGCGGCACAAGGTAAACCTACACTACAGTATATTGGGCTTAATGCATTGAATTTAAATGTTATGGATGATAGATGATCTATTCAGTAGAATGACAAGAAATATCGTCTGCCATTTAAGTTATATTTATATTTTTAAAATAAAACGTTATATGCTACACTATATATTTCCTCCTTAAATAGGTAGACTGCAGAGATGGACAAAACATCATATGAATGTTTAGTCTTATCCAAACACAAAAACTGGCTGATGAGCAGGAACAAATCTTGAGGGAGACACCTTGAAAAGATGATTTTTAAATGTAATTAACAGTCACCATAGATTAGGACAGGGTAGAGCAAGTTGAGAAAGCCAGAAATGAGATCAGAAACCAGAAAGACTATTAATGAACACATGAAAGAACACAGATGCAGTGAGAGTGCTAATGTGAGGATGGATGGAGGATATAGTCATAGTGTGTGTGCAGTCAGTAGCTGGGTGAATGTGAATGTCCAAGATGCATGTGAATTGTTCTCAGTAGCCATGTTTGTAGGCCACATTAAAATATGCAGTCGCCCATTGCCAGTTCCATCATTGATACATCAGTTTTGTCAATGACGATCATTGTCAACCATTTTTATATTATTGCATTACTTATTTATGTTTAAAAAAAATCTTTTAGCTAGATTAAGTATTGACTAGCAGAAGACAATGAAATTATTAGAAGCAGTGAAAATAGAAGGCTTTAAAATACCATATTCACCTAGAACACCATACACCCACAAGTACATGCACCACTTGAATAATAAATAAACAACCAAAATCGGTAATTATACTTTTTTATTATAAGAAATACACAGCACACTAGTTTTTTCACATGTTGCGTTAAAGAACATTTTCATGTTCAGTAAAGGCACTTACACTTGAGTATATGATTCATAGTATATAATAGTAAAATTTAAAAAAAGAAACAAACAAACAAAAAAAGTTCATCTAAATAACCCCCAACTAATTTTTCAAGATTTAAATAAAAATGAACATACAGTATATTATGAATTAAACAGTGGCAAACTGACAGTCATTAAGCTACATTTCACTATAGCACATTGTTTCTGAAACTCAGTATTTTACTATATCTTTCCAACTCTTTCTTTCTAAGCCTTTGTCGAATGCATCAAAATAAAAAGAATAACGTTGTGTTTATAGTACAAAAGTCACAGCACGTGCTCAGGCAAATGAAAGCGAGCTATCATGCAGATTCAAACATTTGCTTAGATTTATATTAATCTCAACTCTCTAAAAGAGACCTTGGAAGATATTGGAAATCATGTGAAAATATAATACATATTACACTGTGATATTAACCATGTCAAATACACCATAACTGGAAGGAAAAGAATCAACTACATTTAACACTTATTGTAGATAGATTAAATGAGTACAACTGAGAACAACTTTCCAATTGTGAAATTAGAAGCCTGACAACTACATGAAATGGAAATGTTTCTCTTTGGCATGGATCTCTGTCACAAGTATACATAGAGCATTTTACAATAAAGTCATTCTTTAATTTGGAATACATGCCTACATACAATGGGAAAGTCTGTTGAGAAGTATATTTAAATATTTTCTTCAAATATACCTTTTAAGAGAAAAGTATGTTATAATATCACAAAGACAGTTTGTGCATCTTATGCTTCACTTAGCTTTAAAATTGTAATGTTGCCCATTTGTATATTTTTGCCATCTTGGTCTTTGCGAGTGATGGTTTCTTGGTTTCAAAATAATTAATAAAAACCTTCAGGATTAACCAAACGCATTTTTAAAAAATTCTTTTATAAGTACTGAAATAGTTAATATTTAAAATAATTTAAATATATCGATTCATTAATATCCACAAATGTTCTAAGAATCAGATCACATGATCTCATTCTTCTCTTTAGCCTACATTTTATACACACTATGTGAAGTGTTCATTAATTTTAGATATACAGTCGGTCACAGCACATATTATTCATATGGGTACATGTTTACTTTCTCTCTCATCAACACAATTTTAAAATTCAACTGTTTTGAATAGATATAAAGATGAAATACAGGGTTCATTAGAATGCTGATCCTGGAAGGATGGGAGTTTATTTAGAGAAGCAGAGAGAAGCACAACAAGTGTGATCAAAGTGTGATCATAGTGTTTACCACAGAACAAAGTGACAGTATTTAATGCCGCTCACTTGGCATTGGAATAAATCATTTTTGAGTTGCAGGATGGTTCTTTCAGTAACATACAGTAGCTGACAAACTAAGTAGTGAAACCATCCTTGAAATTTAAAATAAAAATGTTTAAGTTAAGCTTTGTAACTAATAGACATGTTACACTGAAGGAATTTACTATTTGTTTTATTGAGCAAGAAACTTGTTTTTGTACTTTTTACCTGTGAGAAATGTACAGCAAATTATAGAATGACACTCAAAGTGAAATAGGAGAAAATTACTGAAGCTTGGTGGGCGGGTTAACAAACAGAACTGATTAGATTAGGCAAATCTTCCTTGGCACAAAACAGTCCAACAACTCGATTAAAACCCAGAGTTCACGGAGTGTGAAAATTACATTCACTTTACCAGGATTGTTTTTTTTCCCCCTCAGATTGACCATTCAAATTTACAATGGTACCATAAGTGGCTCATAACTGTCAATAATGTAAAAGCACCTATATCTTTAAAAACCCTGTCCATCAAAATAAGCACTGTATGATTAAAATCAACAGTAAATGTCACATTTGTGAGACAATCAGCAGAACAACAAATAAATACATTAATATGCATCGCAATGTGCTCTGGAAGTCAACAAATATGTAATTTTTTGTCGGCTGTACATGATCTAGCTGAGAAGCTGTTTTTGCAGCTATTGCTGGCATCTGTGATGCCAAGAGAGATATGTGTGTGTACAGGAGAGGAATTGTGATGTGCATCATAAAAATGCCATTGTGGAAGTGGAAGAAAGTGTAATATCTACACAAAATTTCAACATGTACAACTCAGGATTGGAATTAAACAGCATTGTGGACATGCAAAAACCACTTGCTAGAGAGACTTATCAGGGGAAAAAGGTTTTCATTTGCTAGGTAGCATAAAGATTGGACTTCCGAACAAAGAAAAAAGGTCATGTCAGATTGACTCTATACCAGTGCGATGGGTGCATCAGGGTAAGATGGGAAGTGCATGAAGCGATGCACCCTTCATGCATAGTGCCCATTGTACAAGCCTCTGGAAACAGTGTTATGACCTGTGTCTACTTCAGATGGCCAGGTTAAAGCTCTACAACATTATCGTCCCTTATGGCACAGGCCTAATGCCACAATAAAAAGGACAAGTGTTCTGACCTTAACCCCACCTGGACTGGATGTACTTGACAGGATTTCCGTCAGTAGTAAAAGATCCCAGTTAAAAATTAATGCAACTCTGGATGGAGGTATATCTACAGTATGCTCCAGCAAATGCACGCTGTAATCAAACAAAAGTGGTTACCACTTAACATTAAAGTGGGTGACTTAAAGCATTCGCTCAGGAATTGATTTGAAAAGATCATATATTTTTGTGTTCACACAGATCTGTGTCACATTAAGGCAGAAAATCTGCTTTGTGTCAGCTTATGGTAATGTGAATCTAGGCATCTTTAGGCACATTCATTTTATCATCACTTTTTTATTAAACTCTCTCATAATGAGCTGTAAATAATTTTCCAGAATTCAGTCATATGAAAACCCTTTGAGTTTCCCAGCCAACCAAAAACATAATGCAGTGAATAAAGGGGCAGGGTTTTTAAAAAATGGGTTAAGGCGCAACGCAGTACAAAAGCTATTAGGAAAAACATAACCTTTACCCCATCTCATAAAAAGTGTTCTGCAATGTCTAGTGGTTCAAATTCTTAAAAACATGTTAATAAAATGATTCTACGTAATTATCTACTTCTAAAACCAAATGTACAATTTAGCCAAAAAAGTTATACATCATGATATTTAAAACAGATTTATCAGCTTTACCTTTAAGACAGTGGCTCCAAAAATATATTCAAGCATTAACTGCTTTCTTCATCCACTGTAAAATAGGATTTCTACCAATGGCTTAAAAATCCCTGAGGACTGCCTAAAGTCAGCAGCAATACAACCCTGTAAAAGCAGACTTTAATGTAACAGTTAATAAGATCATGTAGTCCAGGCTGATGCTCCGTGGTTAGTGTGTTTCGAAGGTTCATTCAGTCAAAAAGAGGCATGCATTTACAGCACTTGGCAATCTTGCCCTGTTTCTTGGTATCATTATTTATCAAGGTGTCCTGGTAGTTTCCATACTCCTCGATAGCGTCCTCCACTCGAGTGATGTATAGCCAGGCCACAATCACACCAAAGAACTGGAAAAGAAAAAAAAACATGTTAAGTCTAGTCAGAAATAAGTACAGTTGCCTTAGGGAAGTTAAGCTCGTTAAGATTGCCGGCAGTCAGACTGTATATTCAGGAAAGAAACTTTGGTTTTAAGTTGTTGTAAACTGGTATATTACTTTCCTTGTAAAAAAAAGAAAACCAGAGAACAATACATCTTTGTATCCCTCACCTACTGTATACTCAATACACCCCTTTTCTTTCAACAGAAAAATGAACCTACCATACTGCAAAAAAGGTTCAGAAATGGTATGAGGAACATGACAGAGTTTAGTCACCAAATTGACCATATCTCATTCCGAAGTGCCTGATAAACAAGTCAGATCTTTGGAAGCATTATCTCACACCCTCAAAGGTCTTGAGGAGCCCATGCCTTAACAAGTCAGAGCTGTTTTGGTGGCGCAAGGGGGACTATGGTTTATGTTATGGCTCATCAGTGCACATCAGCAAGAAAACTTCATCTGCGCACCGGACAGAGGCACTTAAAATTCTTCTCCTCATGATGGCAAAGTACTTATCACAAGCCAGTCACTCATTGTATCCTCCCTGCCTCATTTCCTGTAAAGTGAGTCCCTACAGACACAGAGGAGTCAGGCTAATATAAACTCTTCAATGTTTGTACTGCGCTACATACTGAGAAGTACTGCAAACTGAAACTAGATTTGCAAATCCCACAACCATGAAAAGTGCAAGTAGTCAAAACTATACGCATACAATAAAACACATCTGCCTTCATATTTAGAGCCATGCTATAGCAATATAGATCAATTCATAAAGCATTTTCTTGAAATCAGAGTTAGACATACAGTATGAACCCAGGTATCAAAAGGAGGTGTTTATGTAAAGTACTAATCTCATGAAACATCAGCACTTTTAACCAGAAGAGCCATTTTATTTAAAGTGCAGTTTGCTAAGCCAGGGTGGTACAAAATGAGCCTACAAGATTTAAGATGGCTAAAAACACTATCTAAAGAAATGTTTAAATAAACAAGATGTTTTTACTCAAAATAAACCATTTTGATGTTATTTTAAACCGGCAGGCTGTAATGCGTAATGTTCTTGTAATTTTTTAGGTTTTTTTTGCAGTTTGTGCTAGCCTTTGGTCCCCATGGGCATAGATGAGCCTTTGATACCCATGATTCTTTTCACCAATTTGCTGCTATATAATTTAAAATAAAATATTAATTGGCAGCAAAATAGCACAGTGATTAGCACTATGCTCTGGCACCTCCATGGTCAAGGGATCGATTACTCCCTTGCATCTGTGGGAGTGGGGTTTCTATGTTCTCCCAGTGCTAAGCAGGTTTCCCCTGGGTGCTCCGGTTTCCTTCCACAGTGCAAAGACTTGCAGGTCAGGCTAATTGGTGTTTCAAAATTACATGTAGTGTGTGTGAGTGCTTGTATGCCCTGAGATATCTAGGCTTGTACCCTGCCTTATGCCCACGCCCCCTAGGACAGGCATCAGGTATCCTGGATGAGTGAGTGAGAGTGTTGTTCAATTCACCTATGGCTGGGGTTATACATCATTTATATAGAGCGGTATATAGCAGTGTACGGTAGGTCAACTGGAGGGTTATGTAGACTGCAGAAATTTCAGCGCATCAAACCACTCAAAAAATATAAATAAATAAATAAATAAGCTCAGCTGACTGACCAATATATGTAAAATCTCTTATGGATTCTTTTAAGCAAATCCTCCAGTGTAGCTTGCCATGGACAATCATACCTGTTTTCTAAAATTATTATCTAGCTAAAGGCAGATTTGTTCAACCAAAATTTTAAAGGCCCAGCTATACAAAATTTTGACTTGCACCCTGCTCTCTAAATAAATTAATATTGAGGATTAATTAAAGAATATTATTTGGGCCTTTTCGTTGAATAAACCTGCTACAATGTTTCATGCAGTAAAAGTTGGCAGTGCTAGTGGACACAAAAAAAAACATAACTTAGAACCTCATAGTGTCATAGCTGAAAAACTTATTGTGTTGAGGTTGTGAGTTTGAATCACGGTAATACCACAGTTACTGATGTCAGGAGCGGTGGCAGGATTGTTTAGGGTGGGCTACAGAAAGGTTCTCTGTGGCACACCCTGTATTTTATAGTACGCACAAAAAAGACTGCTTCAGGTTTTTTTTGTTTGTTTTTTTGAACACGTTATGAATACACCATCACCATAAAACTCTGATTACCCTACCTCATGCATTTTAAAGGCCAGACTTGGTGCTACTGTTGCTCTTGGCAAAATTGTCACTGCATGCAACAGGTCGCTTTCTATTTCAAAAAGATGAAAATTGTTGTTTTCTTTTGCTCGTTTCTAGGTTACTTATTTGCATGTTAACACACAAGATAAATGAAATGTGTAAAAAGCTAGAAATGTGCATTGACTCCCAGATTACAGTGTCAAAACTGACCAAAAGCAGAGTGTTCATCAGATGGTGGCTGCTGGCACCCCAGTCTAGTGTTATACTCTTTTCCTTTTCCTTGGATGGTCACTAACCAATTGTCTGTTTTATTAGGACACATATTGTATGGTTAACACAACTTTGGTAATGTTCTTAACATAAGCATAAATTAATCATTTATAGTTTTGAAAATATATATATATATATTTTTTTTTCAGACAAGAATGAATGTTAGAAACTGAAAAAAAAAAAAACACTTCACTTTTCATCATGGTTCAACAGTAAAAAGGAATTCTGAGACACTAGTTTGTAAGGAAAGTAAGTAATTTTTACAATAATTTCAAAAGCTCATGCTACATGATATATCATCTCCCAGCCTTCAGGTACAGAGGAATGAGAAAATGTAAAGATAACCTACTGTAACATGTTTAGTGACATCATGTTATCTGTTGCTTCTGACCATTAAAAATTTAATCACTCATTAATTAAGTAATTAAATCACTCATCTCTAATTGTCAGTCATTTACAACAGAGACCGATGCAGTGTTTCTCATAACTCTGTAATATGTTAACCTTCCACACAGGTATACTACAGTACAGGATGTTTTAACAACTAGCGGTTGAGGCTCTGGGATGCTGAAAAGAGGGTTGTGGGATCAATCCCCATCACCATCGAGTTGCCAGTGCTGGGCTCTTGGACAAGGCTACGGTGGCCGTGAAGTGCAAAACAACTTAACAAAACCGAAAACAAAATAACATTCAAAGACAAAATAACAAATTCAAAACCAAATTAACAAAACCCAAAACAAAATAACAAATTCAAAACCAAATTAACAAATCCGAATACAAAATAACAAAACCCGAAACTAATTGTTNTCGGCCAGTCAGATACGAACCGGAAAAGGTAGGTATAGTTTGCGAATTAAATTCTTACCCCTGATTGGATGAAACACCTGTCACTCAAGATAAACAGGAAGTAGGAAATTGTGTCTCTAACTTTGTTTCTTGTGTGTTCTGCTTCATTAAAAAAAATCGGTGTACAAAACTAAGAAAATAATTTAATTTTTCATTAGAAAGCAAGGAAATGGAATTTATTCAACGTTACTTTGAGGACGGACATTCGTAATTTGGACGTGATTTTGGATATGCTGATGACATATCACGGTATAAAGATTAGTTTGCGAACTGCTGTGTCTCTTTTAAAAGAAAAAAAATTCCACAAGAACTGCAAAAATTTGGCAGAACACCATATTTTAAACCACAATAAGGACAGTACATGTTTGTACATTCATACACACACGAATCTACCGCCGCTACAGTACTTCCKGTATATCTTGAGTGACAGRKGTCTCRTCCAATCAGCGGTAAGAATTTCATTCACAAACTATACCTACCTTTTCCGGTTTGTTTCTGAACGGCCGAGAGGTGCAAACCAAATTAACAAAACCGAAAACTAAATAACAAAATCAAAATAGCAAAACCGAAAACAAATGAACAAAACGCAAAACAAAATAACACATTAGTTGAATTTTGTTATTTTGTTTTGGGTTTTGTTATTTTGTTTTTGAATGTTTTATTTTGTTTTGGGTTTTGTTATTTTGTTTTGGGTTTTGTTATTTTGTTTTTGAATGTTTTATTTTATTTTGGGTTTTGTTATTGTGGTTTATAATTTGTTATTTTGTTAAGTTGTTTTGCACTTCTCGGCCACCGTACAAGGCCATTATCCCTAGGCCAATACAAAAATCATTCCACCGTTGCCAGTCCCAAAGCCCATCTAGCTAGCAATCCAGCACTGTAAAAACCACCATTGCTATGGAAATGACAACTGCAGTTGGGCTTTGGGGTACTTACCTTATGCATTGTGTCACTTATGGTTATTTTTACATAACACCACATCCTGTTGTATGTTATTGATTACTCATTTAGCCTTAAATGATGAAAATCTGTGAATAAGTTCTTACTCTAGAAATAGTAACATACAGAACAAGTTGAACTTAGACAGTTGGCACTGCTATTCAAGCTCCTGTTAAAAAAAATCAATATACTCTGACTAATCAGAAGTGAAAAGTAAACTGCATTGTGCTTATAAACTGCAAAAAATCCAAAATGATTTGCCAGAAAGAAGACAGTGTGATGAATTTTAAACAGCACATTTATATCTGTGTGAAAAGCGGGAAATTATTTTGATAAACCTTGAACTTCATTATGTATTTGAATCCAAACTGAATATATTATGTTTGAATTACAATATTTTTAGCAGCCTTTAGTTATAAAACATTTATTTTAATTGTTATACACCAGTATCTCCTAAATGAAGGGAAATTATTATAAACATCATTTAAAATCGTCTAATCTTTACAATGCTTTAATTACAGTGACGGGTTTGGGAACATGGGTTTAACAGCCATTTAGAAAGCATGAGAGAGACTTAATAAGTAACAGGCTGCATAAGTAACAGGCTATAATGAAATCACATCCTTCTGGTCACAATTTTTCTCTCTCTAGACACTGATTAGTAAATAATTAAGTAAAAAAGAAATCCTAGCTCAAACATGTTTCATGCTATTTAACCAATAAACAAACAAACACCTGACCTCACCTGCACCTGACCACTGATATTTAGATTGTATTGGCATTTTGTTTGCCATTCTGAATTACTGCAGAAGATTTTCAATTTTAATTCATAAAATGTGTCTTTTTTCTCTTTTGTATATTTGGTTTCCTGAGGCAGAATTGTATTTTTTAAATTGTTTTTAATACCATTTTTAAAACTCAATCATTCACAATTCTGGCTTTAACATAAAATACACAAGTGACATTATTGATCAACTTCTACAATGTTTATTTTTGTAACATTAGCTTGCTACAGTATGTACTGATCAGTCTCTTACCTGTGGAAGTAAAATTCCAAGTAAGAGTCCAGCCATGATCTTGTAGTTATCCATTAACCAGATGAATACAGCATCAGTGCATCCTCGCACATGGATGATACTTGTGAGGTCTAATCTCTGATAATATAGAATAAGGAAGAATATATTTTATAATTTTGTTCACAATGAACTCAATAACACATAACATTTAAGCCAGAAGCATAAGAGCCTAGAAAAACTACAAAATTCTAACTTGTTACACTTAGCTGACGTTGAACAACTGAACCTTTAAATTTATTTTTTAAATTGTATCAGTAAATCATAATCCAGTTAAAACCCCTGTTCTGTGCTTAACATTTGCCCTTAAAATAGATACAAGTCAGTATCGGATGCTCATATCATTCGGAGTAATGAAACGTACCTGTTTGTCCAGGACTTTGTACCCACACAGTGTGTTTATAACTTCATTTGGCTAAAAAAAGAAATACATTTAATGTAGATTAGCACTAAACCAAAAAAGATGCATGAATAATTATGGGATGTAAACCATGTTTACATCAGTCTGGAGTTATATAAGCCTACAACAGGTCCAACAATGTTGACAGACTGAGATAAAGTGATCGTACATCAGGTACTGAAAAGCAATATATAATAAAGGGCATCAGAGGGGAAACAAGTGAACAGAGGAAAATAAAACACCACAAGTAAAAGTCAATTGGCAGGATTGAAGGGAAAAGTCATTTCAAAATATAAACATACTGTTCACAGGCAAAAAAAAATACGAAGCCAAGTAAAAGACTTTGGAGATTTAATCAGTATAAACAGCAGGGTTTGCTGGTTTACCTTAGGGAAATAAGGGCTAAATCTAGTGCACTCATCCAATTTGTGCCTTAACACACAGCGATGCTGGAAACTCTCCATTAGCTCAGGGTCAATTGTTATTACATTCATTAACAAGTTGCATCAAATGGTTAATAGTTCAAATTAGAGTCTTTATCCTGAGGGAAAACTGCTAAATGCTGCAAGCAAAAACTTTCCATGTTTGTCTTTAAAGCAATGACAAAAAAGGGAATTTCAGAACTTGGAAGTTTATATTTTAGCAATAGATCTTTTCCTATGATTTTTTTGTGATTAACTTTTTACTATTTATTAGCAATACACAACACTTAAAAACTAAAATTATCAACCTAACCCCAGGGGAAACAAAATGAGAAAAAGAAGAATATAAATATACCCCCAAGGTGACATGTAACGCACCTACCCATCCCAACTCGAACCATAAACCCAGCAAGGGTCTTGGTCCAATACAAAAAAGCAGAAAAACAGAGTGCAGAGATTACATTACAGAGCGCTGGTGCTCTAGTACAACTTATAACATGTTTTAGATTTCAGCCTAGATGCACTGCAAGGTCTGAATAAGCTTCTGAAACCACTTACTTTACTTACTTAATCTACTGTTTCCTGTAGCAACATGGGAAGAAAAATTAGACCAGTTAAGAACTGGGTTAAGACTTCCATCAAGGAAGCGATGGGCTATGCTTTATGAAATCCTGAGGGTTACTGATTCACCAGTAGTCTAATGGACAGCAGACATGCAAAAATAAAATTTTGAGGGAAAAAAAAACAGACCTGGCTATAACAGCATGTATAAGGCACTCCGCAGGCCAGAGGTCCTGGGGCAGAGCAGTTGTGATACATGTTTACCGCCCAGTCTGAGTACTCTGTCCCACCACAGCATTTGAACTAGAGGTGAAATAAAATGGCATCATAACTAAATATTTTAAATTAAAAACTTATACAACAAATATTTTTGAAGAAAAACATAGTCATATGTTAGAGGACAAACGGGTGTTCACTGGATTATCCAAGCCTCTTCATACCCCTATGTTACTATGAGGACTTTCTGTGTTAGGCGCCAAAACATATCAAACAAATCAACACTTCACTGTTATGAGTAACTGGTAAGATTGCCTGAGTGAAATGAACCTGGGCCAACAAGGCATGATATATGAAAGGTGAAATAAATTATCTGTCCTACTTTGCATTCATTCATTGAGCCAAAGTTTTCAGGGGGAAATAAATGAATAAATATTAGTTCCCTCTCTCCCTCATTCCCCGAGCATGGCAATTCATATGCCAATCTCTCATCTCATCTGAACAGAATATATTTTGAGGCCATTGTGTATTGTAGAGGCAGAGACAGATTATTTTCAGTTGAGGCAAAGAAAGAAAAAAAAAAACCCTGTGAAAACAAGAAACATAAACATGAACTATGAACATAAAGGAACATAAAGCTATAGGCTACACCTGAGAGATGGGTAACCTGTGCACCCCTATGGCACTACCATGACAATTAATTAAGCATTCATATGATCCTGTCCAACTAAACAGGAACTTTCTGGCATATGGGTGATAAGTAAATATGTAATAATGCAATATAAATATAATAAAAGTAAAGCAGCAGCAATACTACTATTAATAACTACTACTACTTAATAATGCTATTAACTACTATTAATAGTAGTACAGCAACTGTTACTGTACTAATACTACTACTATCACAGTCATCATCATCATCATAATCAGAAGTAGTAGTAGCATTTTGCTCAAAAGACAAAATTTTTTAAAAAGTCCAATGTCCAAGCTTCGACATTTTGCACACTAAAACACTTTGACAAACCATACTGTATTGACAAACCATCAACTTTCCAATGGTAAAAGTAATCTTGTGGTATGTGGTAATAGCCTTGTTCTAGACCCTTTCACAACAATGCATAACGGATTATATTTTTCTAGAAAACACCACTCCAAATATTTACAATAACAATTGTTTTATTTATTAAATAACATGTTAGAATTGAATTTCTCTATAGTAACGTCTTGCTAAATTAAAGGAGTTAGTTCCAGTTATCGTAACCATTTTTTAAAAATCTTTTTTTCTCTCTTTTGAAGTTAAACAGATAGAAAAGCAACTTTATGCATTACAGAGAAACCCCCCCAAAAATGTCCATTGTCCTGAAGGCTTTCCTGTATAAAAGGAATTGAAGAACAGCTTTATTTCATCTCTTACTGTTATGACGTGCTGACCTTGGATACTCCTTTGTACAATTATGCTAAATAAACATTTCAATTGAGAAAATAGGACACAAATAATTACAGGGAATGCGTTGCTCCTGTGGACACCATGTTTGATTTGCGCTTGCTCTACTGACTACTGTAATAGAAAAATATTTAACACCTTGTGACTAATCATATTTGAGAATGCAACAAAGTTGCGGCAAAAATATTATATCCTGAAATTTTGAGTTGCTAACAGTGCCAGTAAAAATACTGTACTGTATGCCGAGCCCTATGAAAAACTAAATTCAGACATAATTAGCAAAAATTTAGGAATTTAATACAGAAAATCTGTGAGGAAGACACTGCTATTAAAGTACTGATACTGATACCTGAAATAAGTTTAGAAAAGTCTACTATCACAGTTTAAAACTATAACATGGGGCAGTGGTTGCTCAGGGTGTTAAGGCTCCGAGTTACTGATTGGAAGGTCAGTGGTTCGGGCCCCAGCTCTGCCATGTTGTCACCTGTCAGTAGGGCTCTTGAGCAAGTCCATTAACACCGTCCGCTACAGGGGGTGCGCTGTCTCCAGCCTACTAACAAAAAGCTGGGATATGTGAAGAATAAAGAATTTCACTGTGGAGTAATTTATATGTAACAAATAAAGGCTGAACTTAACATTATTATACAGTCATATTGCCCAGCAATATCGTAAAAAAGTAGGATGTGACAAAGCTGTAATACAGTACATTTCACAATAAAGCAACTAGTTCTGCACAATTAACCACTAGGTCTAGAGAGAGCTGACTGGCCGAGCTCTCTCAGAGGGGAGGAACGAGAGGTACTCATTAATCAAAAAAAATCCTGGATTTAAAAAAAGGATGGGTATTAAAATCAAGTTTTAATACAAAATGATACATTTAATAACATCACAGTGGGACATTTATATGGATACACCTTAATAAAATGGGAATGGTTGGTGATATTAATGTCCTGTTTGTGGCACATTAGTATATGTGAGGGGGCAAACTTTTCAAGATGTGTGGTGACCATGGTGGCCATTTGGACGTCGGCCATCTTGGATCCAACTTTTGTTTTTTCAATAGGAAAAGGGTCATGTGACACATCAAACTTATTGGGAATTTCACAAGAAAAACAATGGTTTGCTTGGTTTTAACGTTTTTAACGTCCACCCTGTACTGTACGTCGTAATGTAAATTTTGACCAAATCTAAAAGCAACTTAAAATTTTGGTCAAATATGCAGTTTTTCTAACCAATTTAAAAAGCACTGTCAGATTACATTGGCTACCCACAGTTAGATGCTTATAAATTGAGGTCAAAAGGTGTAAAACACATGATGCCCGGGAAGGATTGCAATTTTAAAACAGGTGAATAACAATCTGACTCTAAAGAATCTCTCTAAACCAACATAACACACTGTAAAGAGAAATGACACTGCTCTATGTGTGTGTGTGTCTATGTGTGCGCATATGTGATTGCATTGTATTTGAAAGGAGCCTAGACAGTTGGAAATGCCAAGCTTACGCTTAATGGGAAGCCCTTTAACAAAGGACAAATGTGCACAAAGTGACTGTTGTTAAGTGCCAGACATAAGCCTGAGAGGCAGGGATTACAAAACCACCGACAATGAATTGATGTCTTTTCAGTACATTCTAAAATAATAAATCTATTTATTCAAGCAAGGTTTACTATTTTGTCAAAAACTGTGAACACCTAAAAAAAGACAAATCACAACAATTATTACAGCCTTACTGACACATACAAATTTACGCAGTCAAGCAGCGTGCAGATAAAGTGGTGAAGTTTAAGCTTTTGGCATGCAAAGAATTGTTTCAGGGTTTTATGAATGCACCATGCTGCCTTCATAGACCTGTTTCCAGTTATGATAACTGTACAAGCCAAAATGCTATAGGTATTACAAGCAGGCTTTACTCCAGTAGCTTAAAGAATAGTACATGGACTACTTTTCTGTGTGTGCTATATTGGTTTATGTGAGCAATCAAAATTGGTCTTAGTTATATAGTAAGCGCCACTTCAACACTTCTCCATTCACACAGGATGTGAAAGAGGATCATTAAAAATTTTCATGGCAGACAAGAGCCCGAAATTAACCATGGCTTTGAAGCTGGTGAACATCTAAAGCACAGTTCCCACTTTCACGATGTTTTGCTGTGTTTGCTACAGTGTTAATTTTTTTTTTTTGCCATTTCTGGCAAGATGTAAATCATTTCAAGTCACTTTGACAAACCCTGGTAAGCCACAATCGTACCCTATGACTACACAGTCCTCTTAGAGATTCCTGAATTCGTAGTGAACCGTATTAAACATTTTGAAAGCGGGAACTGGGCCTTATCAGCAAAAGACAGGAGTAGTCTCATTTCACTTGTATGCAAAATAGGATTAAGAGCTTAAATCAACTATCAAGTGTGCCACCAATTGGCTGTAATAAAAGCCTGCAGCCACACTTGCCTTTTGTGACTAAGGCTGAATGAGAATGTGCAGTCTGGAGAGAGTGTTTACTGTAACCCAAATCACAGATAACTGCAGCACCCATGCAGCACATAAATCTCCAAATCACAGTACCCAACACTACTAACATACCTTTTACACAATTAACCAGCAATGAAACCATTAAGATCAAAAATATGTTCACCTGGCCTTGAAGTCTATTGCCTGCATTGGCTGTTTTTTTTTCTGATTTAGTCCTAGTTACCTTGGAGTATATCAGTTGTTGCAACTTTAGTACTTAAGTCTTTGAAAGTTATAAGCTACAGTTTTTGGCAAAAAGACGAGCTAAATAGGATTGCGGGGATCTGGAGCCTATACCAGGATACCTAGGGTCCATCGCAGGGCAAACACACATACACACACTCACACACAATGTACAATTTGGGAACGCCAATTAGCCTAACCTCCATGTTATTGGCCTGTTGGAGGAAACCGGAGCACCTTGAGGAAAATCACCAAGCACAGGGAGACCAGGCAAACTCCATTCACACAGACCCCGAACCCTGGAGGTGAACAGTAAGGCTCCAGTGCTAATCACTAAGCCGTCCATCTATGTCATTAAGCTTTTTGTTTTTCCCCTGTTGAGACTAGTTTTAAAAAATTATGTTAATACTTTCTCTAGTGTGTGTCTCATCAGTGCACTACGAGGGAAAAATATTTATTTATTAATGAATAAATAAAATAAACATTAATCATAGACGAGGTAAAATGTTCTATTAGTTGTGATATGGACTTGAAGTCATATTAACATCTCTTAAGAACACTCAGTTACAATGATTATGGAAAATCTTTTTAAGTTCTTACCTTTTTTTGAACAAAGTCCATGATGTTTTTGAAGTCAAGGTCATCATAGTAATTCACCATGCCTTTACGAACATTTTTGTTAAGAAGATCAACCGTCTGAAATAGAGGGAAAAAAATTTAACTAAAACAAACTGCACAATGAGATAAACAGAAAGCCGTTAGACATTTACAGTCCAGTCTCTTCTACTATTACAAGCGGGCATGACTTTTTACTGAAGTCATAAAGCTGAATGTCAGTCCTTGGAGGTCCCTTATTAGTTACATTAAAGCCTTACATTAAAATGTATCTTTTTTCCATTTTGTTGAGAGGAATTCCTGACCTAAGGGTGGGGTTGATTGCTACTACAGACAATGACATTTCATGATTTAATATCAATAGTGATTGTTTGGTGAAGCAGTTTTTGCAAAATAATCACCCAACATCCACAAAAAAAATCCAAAACTAAAACCAGAAAACATTTGGCATAGTCTGTTTGTCTATAAAAAGATTAATGACAGGAATGTATGTTAATGTACTAAGCAGTCTATAAGGAAGTGGATGCATGGCTACTGGATGTAGCAGGTAAATTTTTGATTCTGTGCTGTAAAAAAAAAAAAAAAAAAAACACTCTAACGTTTAGATTTTTGTTGTGCAACTGGGGCTTCATTCATGAATTTACTGTAAAAACCTCTACATCATCTACTTCACTCTTGATATTAAAATGAATGCATTACTTAACCCTAGTTATACATGCGGTACCTTTGCAAACACATTTCAACCAACATAGGCGCAAGCTGGACGTACGTGCAATGTCACGTGCTCGTATGCCAAAAATGCTTCACATGCAGAGCCAAATTTCATGCAAAATTTCAGTTTGTATGCTGAGGCACCACTGTTACTCCAGAATCATTAGGTGCATTGAACCTAATATCCCACTAATAATTGGAACAATATCGCAATTATTGGAACAATTAAAAAAAAAAGGAATATTGGAGCCAACTCAATCATGGCACCTCAACTGATTAGGCCTGATCAGAATGAATCCCAATTACAACCTACATATAACCTGATGAATACAAAAATATTACCCATGTAAGGACTTGATCTGATAGTTTTGTTTTGTTTTCTTGTTGGAAAGCCTAACCTAATCTCAAAGTTTAAGAAAAATATTTATTAGAATTGTTATTGGCCTGGCCAAAAATAAACAAATTTAAAAAAAATTATTGATCGCATTTACTTCGTTAATGCTTAAGCTGGCTATAAAGAAAAGACACCTGAAACCTACTCGGTTCCTGAACAGCAGAGCCACAATTCCACCTAGGAGCTCCAAAATCAGACAGACAGCCAATGTGTAGAGAAACTGCAATGAGAAACAGCAGAAGGTGATCACAAAAATCAATATTTTACACTTTAGAACAATTTAAGCTATTTGAAAAAAAATCCCATTGAATGGATAATATGCTTTGCTGGGTGTGTAATGAGACAACGTTAGCAGTAAATGTGTCTGTTCTAATAGTAAAAAGGACTAGACAATTACTGAAAAACAACAATAAGTAAATCTGGCTCTCTATTCAAGAAGAATAGAAATGTGTTTATAGTAGGGCTGCAACTAACGATTATTTTGATAATCGATTAGTCGGGCGATTATTTTTTTTTCTTCGATTAATCGGATAAAAACTAAATGCTTCTTTAATTTGATGTTTTGCCATAAATCAGGGTATTAGTTATGTATAAAACTAAACTTTAAAAAATGCAAAAGCCACATAGAGTTTAATGATCTTTAATTTTGACATTTTAAACCTTAAAGACAAAGTTTGTTTTTGAACAGTAAAACTCCAAAATATAAATATCCAAAATATAAATACATAAATAAAAAAGCAAAACAATGGTTGTACTCTTATTATATTGGATGGCACCTGTTATAATGGTTGCTTGTTGTGGAGTGCATGGGGGATTTCTTTTTTGAATGAACTCACTTATGCTGACTTGTCTCTTTCTAAAAATAAATAAATAAATAAACAACAGCATTTGAGTATGCAAAATACAGCATTTTAGCAATAATTGCAGATATTGCCAGCTGATAGAGAAGAAACACCCAATCAGAAGTAGTGTGTGGAAGTCTGTGATTGGCTGGTTTTAGGGCTGTTTTGTAAAACTGGACAAAATTGAGTAAGCGTACAGGTAGAGTCGAGCGTGCAGAGAAAATAAATGTTGCTTGAGCGTGAAGACAGAGTCGCGCGTGCACGGAAAACGTGTTGAGCGAGCAGTGGAGCGCGCACAGAATCGAGAAGTCGCGCGTGCGCGAAGAACATGTTAGGCGAGCAGGGGAGACATTGCACACGCAGAATCGTGCTGTTGAGCGCGCAGACACTGCACGCGCATATAGTGCTTTGTCTGCTCTCAAATTTCAAACCGCGCGCTCAGAATTGTGGTAGGAATATAACGCCATAGGCGCGCGCTTTTTCCTGCAGACGCTTCTGTAACCTCCATTGCACGAGCGGCTGTGTATCTGTGTGTATTTGTGCATCTTGTGGTCGCGCTCCTCAATAACGTGAGCAGTCCAACTAATCGATAACGGCATTCGTTGTATCGATAATTATCGATTTTATCGATTAGTTGTTGCTGCCCTAGTTGATAGTGATAAATGGAATTTTAAAAGACATTGCCACTACCAATACACCTGTACAATCAGTCAAACTAATCTAATTCCTCACATTATATTTCTCTGAATTCAGCAACTGTAATGTAGTCGAGACTTTCCTGTAAGAATCGTAATGAATATCTCATATTAATCTCTGGACCCCAATTAACATTTTGATCAAATCAAGTTTTCATATATTTAGTACTGTTTGTCATTTTTCTGTATTACTATATACTGTAGTGATTTACAAGGGGCGTTCATGTCAAAACGGGACTTGTTATGAACTTTCTTATGAATAAAAGCACAAAACTAATTCACATTTACAGAAGACTTTAGTCACAGTACGGTGATGAGTCTCTTAGCCACATCAAAAATGGTGAAAACATTTTCAAGGCCATACGTCTGTGAATGACGACCCCGCTGCAGTTATTCCTGTGAACATTCAGTATGTGCAATGCCTCATACTAATTAGGACCGGCATTAAGACAATTAAGACATCATGCTGACTGTAATTTTAATATATATATATATTTATTTCGATTAACAAAATTCATTCTACATTTTTCAATAAATGAAAAAAGATGAAACATGTCAGTAAAATGAAAAAAAAAAAAACTATAGATAATCATTATTTTAGTACTAAAATAATCCGGTATAGTGTCATAAAGAACGAAAATCATCCAGAAGCATAGACAGCCAGAGAAATTTAGAATTTGTATTTTATGCATTGTTGTAACAATAAGTAAACTAACCAATGCTCTCTCTCTGTTTATGCATTCTGTGCAAATATTTCTGGTGCTTGACCCATAAGACGCGCATTAGAATGTCAAATGTGTGATTACCCTCACCTGCAAATGAACTGATTTGTGATATCAGGCCTCTGGTGAGTGTACAGATATGATTAGTCTAACACCTGGGCCTCTTTTGCATGTTAATTACTTCGTTGATATGGAAAATCGTTTTTTTTTTTTCTTCGAATTTCTATTTCATATGTCTTCATATGGTTTATGCCTTAAAGAAGGTCTCTGACCGAAAGCTTGCTTCAATTAAAAGGTCTTTGCACAGGTTGAGTGTGCAGATGCTTCTTTGCCTTTTAGCGTCAAGTGCACTTTAAAAACTCCGTATCATATCATCTTCTTAAACGGTCTACTTAAACTGAACCACAATCGAGACTCTAATGTGGATCCATTTTACGCTCTAAATACCTTTGCATGCATTTCCTAAGACCCAGAAAGACAAGAATGACGATAAAAGATTAAGAAAAAAAAAAACAGGTTGGAACTTGCCACTTTGAGGAGAGTCAAGTTGTCTCGCAGTGACGCTAACACGCCAACGAATGAGACAATGAACATGACAATCCCAAGCAGGATGAGGATGATGGCTGGAGCAAGGAAGACCCCTTCCAGAGTTTTGTACCGCTGCCTTTCCACTTCAGCATAAATGCCAATGGCCAAGATGAAGCCACCCACAAGCTGCAAAAGACAGACAGGTTTAGTAACTCTGTTGTAAAAGCAAAGTGCACTACTATCCTGTGAATTAAACAACAAAACAAGAAAGTTGTGTACTGGAGATTTGGCTTTGAACATTAGGCTGAACTGTCCTCAAATGCGATTATTATTATTATTTTAGAAATACGCTTAACAAATTAAGACCTAACTTAGAAGCAACAACAACATAGGACAATAAGACTATTAATAAATACTGGCAATCATTATTAATGATAATCTACTACTTATAAATTATAAATGAAATACTACTAACTATAATAAAAATAATAATAATGACATGGATACTGCAACTGTCTCTAAAATAAAGTGTGTTGGTAAGGTACTGGGCAACATCACACTGCCAGAACAGTTTCGATGTACTTTGCATAGATTGTACAGGTCTTTATACAATAATTATACAAGTATTATATACTTTATATCATTCTTTCAAAGAATACATTTTGGTCTGATATTGTATTGGAGAGCACTGTTAAACATATAGTTCCCAAAATTCCCCATTTCCCCCAATCCTCATATTTTTTCCCCAAATGCTTACTTGCATGTTCACATAACACATATACAGTACACCTGGAAAATGTACACACAAGTCAATTGTAACAGTAAATGTGCCACAGTAATGTTCCCAAATGTCATGTGAATGCCCATTTCTGTTTCTGTTTGGAAGCTTTCAGGCAGGCAGCTATATCTTGAAGCACAAGGTAAGAGCCAGAAAGATGAATTGTGTTATACAGGATACTGATATCTAAAATTAAATAAATAAATTTCTATTTATTACTATAGTGATGAGTAAACAATAAAAACCCCTAATAAAATCAAAATCATATAATTTTTCTACTTGTATAAAACCGGACTCTTGGGTTTACTAATGTAAATCTTGGGTTTACTAATGTAAAGTCCACTGTCCCCTCTGGCTTGTCCATTTAGCAGCTAAATCAATATCCAGATTTCTGTTAATGCAATACGCAAATAAAATTTTATTAAATATAGGTCAAACCAAAGTATACCGCTGATGGCTAAAATAAAAGTTATAGTATTATGCTGTTGCTAATGTTATACTGCATGCTTAATTTTCTCCGGCACTTTATAGGCTACGATGGCTGCCATCAAAGTGAAAATGTGCTGCTATAATCTCGTAGCCTATACAGTCTGTGATTGATATTACCTGGTGTAATAAAATAATTAGCAACACTAGCATTAGCATTTTTTTTTCTCTAAATCACCAGTATTAGAGGAAATGCAGGAAATTCATGCTTGTTAAGTTCACAATATGCAGTATTTCATTAGATCTGCAATACCTACAGTATACGTTGCTCGGCAACACGGAACTATGTACCGAAAAATATATTTAACAAAAATACAAAATAAAAAGCAGCAATTTCATAAATGTATCAGCTCTCAGATCTGGGTGTTTATGAAATAACTTTACTGTAAGTATCAAGATATCTTGAAGGGAAAACAAATTTGCAGGGATTAAAGAACCTGATTCCTACATCACTGAAAAGCCTGATTGAAATGAAATGTCTTGGCCAAGGGTATGGCTTTGTAAAATGTCTATAAAATCTAAGCTAGGAAATACATCTGGGATCAACATCACAAAAGAAAACAATAGTTTGTCTTACAGATAAAGCATACTAACAAACTGGAAGTCCAAGTAGAAGGTTACTATCACACATTGGAAAAACCTGACAGTCAACTCAATAATAATGGAAAAACATTCTGCCCCAATCAAAAAAATAAAACTACCAGCTACCAGAGATTCACTTCACAATAGCTACGATTCAGACCTTACAAACCACATGATGAAAGGCAGACCACAGATTTCAAGGATGATGTTCAAAAACACATGCATCTAAATTATACAGACAGCCACACAACTTTCACAGAATACAAAGTTGGCATCAACTTTTATGTATAATGTACGTCAATACTTCAATCTTAGATCACAATTTTTCTGTTGCAACTGTGATCATTTATCCCGGATCATTTTTCAAAGGAACTTTGGCCCATGGTTTTAAATGGAACAACATTTAAGATGTCCAAGGTTTAAACCTTGAAATAAAATATTGTATACTCAACTGTATTAAAGTGCAATATACTGTAAGGCATATGATGCATTTTTTTTGGAAGATGTGGACAAAGGTTATTTTTTCTATTCACAACTGTTCAAAGGAAAGGGGCATTGCCAATCTTCCTTTGAACAACAGTCTGAAAAAAGTTCTTTAAACACAGCCAATGAATAGTCTCACTGTTAGCCATCATGCATGAAGCATTAAGGTAAACCTACAGTAGGCCGCCTTGGCCAGAGCTGGGAACCGCCCTTTCTCTCTTCATTATTATGTTTATAATAATGGTTTTGTTTTTTTAACTCTCTGCAATGTAAGGCTCGAGCTTTAGGTGGTTGAGTGAGGTTCGATTTAAGATTTAGCTGCCGTGTTTGCAGTAGATTATTCACGGTGCGTTGCTCTTAACCATCGAATGAGGTTTGTTGTGTTAAAGCTTTTGGCAGACGTGCCCTCAGGTGGTTTTGCTTTAGAAAAAACTTTGCATATTGCAAATTTCTTTTAGAGAGACTCGGTATTATTCCCAGGCTGGCGACGACATGTCAATGTGGCTGTCGATGGTATTTTGCGTCATCACAATAATATCGTTTATGTGATCGGCCAGTTGAGAGACAACCAATCCGTAAAAATTAAGTGATTATCGACTGATTTCTTCAATCTTCAATCAATTTCAAAATTTAAGGAACACATCTACAATCATCAATGAAATAAAGTAAATAAAATCTCTAAGGTCTTACAGGACAATAGAAATATTATAATTGATATTACTTCAGTGGATCAAGCTAAGTACTAGATATAATAATGCAGGAAAGCTCCATGTAAATGATATATTAATATATTAATAAATATAATCTATCTACATGGATCATCTGTCGACATGGATCATAGATTACCTCACAAACTGACCACAGTAGGTGATGACTCAAGAGTGTGAATCTGACATGATTGCCTGCAACACTGGAGCCCCACAGGGTACAGTCCTGAGTCCGTTCCTCTAGACCGTCTACACTGCGGACGCCATATTCACCTCAGCAACCTGTCACCTGCAGAAGTTCTCTTAGCCTCATCATGGAGGATAATGACGAAGTACAGAGGACTGATTCAGAACTTTGTGGACTGGTGCCAACAGAACTGCCTCCTGATAAATGTAGGGAAGACCAAAGAACTGGTGGTGGACTTCTGCATAAACATACTTCACTATCACCAGTGAACATTCAGGGAATGGGCATTGAGAGAGTGGACTCTTATAAATAACTGGGTGTTCATCTAAACAGCAAACTGGACTGGTCAGACCACACGAATGGAAATTAATGGAAAGGGCAGAGCTGAGGAGACTAAGGTCATTTGAAATGCAGGGAGCACTACAGAAGACCTTTTTTGACTCTGTGGTGGACTCAGCCATCTTCTCTGGAGTTCTTTGTTGGTGCAGCAAAGTCTCTACTGCAGACAGCAAGAGACTAGACAAGCTTATAAAGAAGGCCAGCTCAGTTCTGGGGATTCCCCTGGACAACGTACAGGAGGTGGGAGAAAGGAGCTACTGCTGGAAAATGACTCTCACCCCCTATATGAAACGGTTTCCTCGATGAGCAGGTCCTTCAGTGACAGACTATTACATCTTAAATGTTTGAAGGAGCAATCTCGAAGGTCTTTTCTCCCTGCTGCTATTAGACGGTAAAATCAGGGACACTCCCAGTGAACCACTCACTGCACAATGTCATTACTGTGATATACTGTTGCTGTAATATACTGTTGTTACGATACCTTACATTTTTACAATATTTTCAATAGTTTTATATATAATAATAGAATAGTTTATAATAATATTTTTTTTTCTTTTGTATTTATACACTGTAGTGTGACTATTTTATGTTTGCACAATGTTCTTTGCTGCTGTACCATAGAAATTTCCCCACTGGGGGACGAATAAAGGTATCTTTATCTTACTGTATCTTGTGTTCAAAAATAAACTGGATTTTGAATGATTAATCAGATCCTCTGTTGCAACCAAACACATACTCTTACTCACTCATTCCTTACTGGAAGCCTGGAGCCGATCCCAGGAGACTCAGGGCCCGAGGCAGAATACACCTTGGATGGTGTGCCAATCCATCGCAGGGCACACAAACACAAAAAGTCCCACATTTACAGTACTCATAAGTTACGGACAAAGTGGACATCTGCCTAATCTACATCTCAGTGGACTCTTGGAGGAAACCGGAGTATGCAAAGATACCTTGCGCACAGACCCGAGAAAGGAATCGAACCTTCAACCATGGAAGTGCGCGGCCACAGTGCTACCTTGCCTCCCCTAACACATAGATTTATGTAAATGATTTACCTGAAGGCAGATCATTGCACTGGAGACTAGCTAGAGGGCTAACAAGAACAGGTCAGAAAGAGGAGATTTTTTAAATATATTTTATTCTCTCTGATCTGATCTAGCAAACTGGTCAACTACAAAAAACATAGGAGATGTAAATATTTGTTTATTCTCCTTACATGACATTCAAAACAGATTTTTGAACAATACAAAACAAAAACTCAGACAAACGAATTGCTAATGGTTACGCATCAAAGGCTTGCTTTTAGGCTTTATTATCTTTGATTATCAATTTTTTTTACTTTAATAAATACTGTACTAAGAAAATGTAAATATTTGCATAACCTGAAAGTCAATGTTTTTTATATGACACACTGATAAGCATCTCCAGCGTTTCTTTCCGCTTAAACCTGCTAAGCTAGAGCATGGAACTATTTCCATTACCACTTGGCAAAACAAAACTTCACCCCAGGAAATGCCCTTCATGCCTTTAGGCCAATCAGATAATTGCTTTTTATCAAAGCCAAATTAAACAAGGTGCAAAGAGCTGGCATGACTGTGTGCCGATGATGACCTTTTTACCAATCCAAAGGAGAAGGAAGGCTCATTCATCAACAGTGACAACGAGCGGACAGCACTCTGCCTGTATTAGTGCAATAAAGACAGAAAACAATCCAGACACAATAAATCAGAGCTGCACAGAAATAAGTCTTTGTATCGTTGCAGGCTATATACGTCTAATAAATGATGGAAGAGACAACTGATAAGGTCATCGCTGATGTTAGGTGAAATCATTAATAATAAAATTTTACTAATTTCTACTATCTATATATGTACACTTGGAAAAGCCTATCGAAACGAAGGTTTATACTAAATGTGCAGCTCATGTGCAGGGACTTATAAGGCCGATGCACTACATGAATCAAATTTACTATAGTAAACAGTTTTTATAAAAAAATTAACTTTGTTATTTAACAAAGAAAACCTGAACTGTTCAAATGGTGACGATTTGTATAAAGAGGTGTTTATTAAATATTTATGGTAGGAGTTGCAGATGTCTGCACTTTGTAACAGGCAGTTAGTTTTCTGCCAAGGGACAACATGTTCAGGACAGACGACTATAATGAAAGTGACAAGCGATTTGTACAGCGGATGCATCACATAATCCAGCACTAATGACAAATAGCTTTTAAAATATGTGTTGTCATTTAACAAAGAGAAATGAGTAAATCACTGCTGGGGTAACGTTTTTGTTAGGCATTAATTTAAATGTTTGGAAGGAAACATTCAGTGCTGTCTAACAGTCTGCTAGGTTTCAAAGCACCTAAAAAAGTCTGCATGACAGAAGTTAATGCTTTCTTATTCCTCGGTAAAATAAAAAGCTGTGTTTTTCAAAGGGAAGAGTGAGAGAGCGAGAGAGACTCACTGAGCTGCCTTTAGGATCTATTGTTTATGTTCACAGCATAACATGCTAAAGTGTGTGCAGTCCTTGACAAGAAGCAGGGCCTCAGTGCTGTTCCAAACACCAGTAGCTTGCACAGTGTGTCAACCTTTTTGGCTGTTTATGCCTTTAGATTTCATCCTCCTGATTTGTCTTACTATGCGCATAGATAACTTAAAATTACTATAAAGAAACCATAGTACAGGCTCTACTAAAGATAACTGAATACCTGTAACAAACTTATATTGTGCCAAGTGCTGACACTCTAGAATTGTACATACGGGTGGGAATCACCTCCTGATTTGATATATTACCACAATACTGGTTGTATTGAAATTCTGTTAGTTTCACAATTTGATTTAATATTAATTGTGTTTCTTTTATTTTGTTATGAATAACAAACAAACAACAAACATAGCAAGTAATTCATTCCTACCACATGGGATGCTGTGCTGTCTGCCAAAGTGTGAATAGTCACCTCAAAGATTATAGAGGAATGGCAACTTTTAGCCTTGATATTTGTCATAACTACTTGTCACGGCGTGCGCCTGTGATGGGCGTGCGCCCAAATCTATTATCGCCCCTCGCTCACTTCGTAGGCTCCCTAGGTAGGCGGCACCCCTTCTGCATGTGTGCAAAGAGACGAGGCCGCCTATGCGGGCCGGCTGGCAGTGATTAAACGTTAATAGGATCTCGGGCTTGCTCCGCATTATAAAAACAAGGCGCGGAGTTTAGTCCGGGGTCCGAGAAGAGCGTAACGCGGTGGAGATTGAGAGTGGCAGAGGAGTGGGAAATGGAACGTGCCCCAGAGACTTAAAAGGACTATGGATATCCGCCCCTTTGATCTCCGCGCTGAGGACAGCGCGGGAAAGAGCTGCACGAGCTCCCACGTCATCCTCCGTTCCCGCGTCGAGCCCGCCTTCGCGTCCCCGCCGCCGAAGAAGAAAAGGCCGCGAGGAGGACAGCGTTAAGGCCGCCGATCCCAGCCGGGAAAGCCGCCCAGCCGACGGACGTCCGAGCGAGACTCCCGACTGAGGCCGCGCCAACAGAGAGCTGGGAGGGGCCAGGCCGGCCATCGACAGCGGGGAGGAATCGAGAGGGAGCGTGCAGGAGCGCTGCCTCGCGCGCTCCGTTCAGCCACTCCGCCCACCGCTGCCAGCCGCGTGCCCGCATGCCAGCTGGGCACTGCCTCGGACCACGCACGTGCACACTTCATCCCTACCCTTTCTTTCCGTCCTCCCTCCTTTTACCATTTCCTTCCCTTATTTATCCCTAATAAATTACCCTTTTCCCTTAAGATCTCGCCTCGTGTCTGTGTTTCATGGTGCCGCCCGTGCAACAAAGGGTCGAACCCGTTACATTGGTGGAGAATGCGGGCACGGGGGCACCTGGCACGGACCGTGGGTTAAGTCCCAAACGAGGTTGAGATCTTATTCACAAGCAGGCAGTGCCGGCGGCAATGGTGAGCTCGGAGCTGAGGGAGGGGCAGTGTCACGGCGTGCGCCTGTGATGGGCGTGCGCCCAAATCTATTATCGCCCCTCGCTCACTTCGTAGGCTCCCTAGGTAGGCGGCACCCCTTCTGCATGTGTGCAAAGAGACGAGGCCGCCTATGCGGGCCGGCTGGCAGTGATTAAACGTTAATAGGATCTCGGGCTTGCTCCGCATTATAAAAACAAGGCGCGGAGTTTAGTCCGGGGTCCGAGAAGAGCGTAACGCGGTGGAGATTGAGAGTGGCAGAGGAGTGGGAAATGGAACGTGCCCCAGAGACTTAAAAGGACTATGGATATCCGCCCCTTTGATCTCCGCGCTGAGGACAGCGCGGGAAAGAGCTGCACGAGCTCCCACGTCATCCTCCGTTCCCGCGTCGAGCCCGCCTTCGCGTCCCCGCCGCCGAAGAAGAAAAGGCCGCGAGGAGGACAGCGTTAAGGCCGCCGATCCCAGCCGGGAAAGCCGCCCAGCCGACGGACGTCCGAGCGAGACTCCCGACTGAGGCCGCGCCAACAGAGAGCTGGGAGGGGCCAGGCCGGCCATCGACAGCGGGGAGGAATCGAGAGGGAGCGTGCAGGAGCGCTGCCTCGCGCGCTCCGTTCAGCCACTCCGCCCACCGCTGCCAGCCGCGTGCCCGCATGCCAGCTGGGCACTGCCTCGGACCACGCACGTGCACACTTCATCCCTACCCTTTCTTTCCGTCCTCCCTCCTTTTACCATTTCCTTCCCTTATTTATCCCTAATAAATTACCCTTTTCCCTTAAGATCTCGCCTCGTGTCTGTGTTTCATGGTGCCGCCCGTGCAACAAAGGGTCGAACCCGTTACACTACTAATTAATGTTAAAAAAAAAAAAAAGATTTTGGAGTCATTGTGCCGATATATGAATTGCCACATGAAAGGATCGTGATACATCACTAAATCGATTTCTTGACATCTCATATTGAACAGGATACTGACACACATCATCATTAAAGCTACCATTATGAGATTATGCAGTCTAAGCGATATGATTTCCTTCTGATTTATTCAGTAACCCAAAGCTTTATATCTGTTTGAGCCACCATTTTCCCACATTATTATGTATCATGTTTCCTTTGTGTCAGTGTCTGCTTGCACCCTGGTGAGAATGGCCACATAGCAGCTAATCTGCCCCACCTCCCACAAAAAAACAATTATGTATGTCCATGGATTCAATTGAGCCTCAGTGGCTTAAAACGGGTGCAAAAGCAGGAAAGAAGGCTATGGGCGAGTGACCCAATGGCAAATGGGGATTTAAGTATAAAAGATATGCTAAATGAAACACAAGAGGCTACCCCTTCCAGTAATGTTATGCTTTCTTGCTGTTATAAAATTCAAAATGGCCCAAATGGTTCAGGATAAATTTAGGGTAAGTGTTATTATATACACAAAGGTATAAATATCCATTTCAGTCCGGGTGCAACAAGCATTGTTGCCTATGGTCACCTGGGTGCAAACAGGATCTGCCTTCATTTATTGCCCTTTTATGATGCTGAATATTTTAATTTGCTGAAAATGGAAACCTAAGGCACATATTCATGTGATGCTTTTTTATGCTGTTTCTAAAAATAGATTGAAAAGCCACAGTACCTTATCGAATGTTGTGCATCATTAGATATATACTGGATTTACTTTTTTATATATAGTTACTAAGTCCATGTGCAGGATCTAGAAAAGCACTTTACTACGAAATCTGAAATAGAGCATACAAGGATATAATCGTATTTCACAAAACTTGCGATAACCATAGAATTTAGTTTTACAGAGTAAGACCTTAAAGTTAACAGTTAAAAACATGTGAAAATATGGTTTATTGCAGTAAAATTTATGATATACTGTATTTACGATAAAAAGGAAAATTGTCTTCGTCAATTCAAGCATTACGGATACAACATGCGTTATGAATGTTCCCAGAGAACTAATTATAGGGTTGTATATTAACTGTAATTGTTACAACAAAAACCTTTAAATTAAACTCTTCTGAGCTGTAAACAACTCAGGAATTTGATGGGTAAACATGTTAATTAGACAATATACAGTATAATAAGTGCAATCCCCTACAATCAATAACATTCCAACTGTATTTTTTATGGTAAAGTTCTGGCAAAATTTACGGCTTATTTTTTTACAGTGTAGATTATTAACTTGAGTTTCTCATAAGTGGTGTGAGATGACTCCATGTGTGTTTACGAAAATTGTAGATGTTTTGTGAACAAAAGTTACACACAAAGTGTTAATGTCCCGCCATGTATGGAGACTTTCAGGACAACCTGTGCTCGAGATGCAGGCAGTATGGCAATGAAAAGCACTACTAGCACTCAGAGTACATTCATGCTTGAGAGTCTTTTTTGGATTTCCTCTTTTGATGATTTTTAACACATGGGAGTCTCGGAGTGCATCAAAGTGTTCAAAGGCGAGAACATAAAGCCTCCCCCATTTGCTCTGAATCCATAATACATCTTACACACATTACACTGCCTTCTAATATCAGGAGTTCTGAAGGAAATACAAGATGACAACATCTTTGGGACAAGAGTAAGGACCACATATAATAATATTACATGATATTATCTCACACGATCCTCAGAACATACTGGTGTGTAGGATCACTGGATTTGCTCTGATTTCCGCCATGATACATCTCATACTGAC
The DNA here is from genome assembly GCA_003987875.1 of Clarias batrachus. Classification (NCBI taxonomy): domain Eukaryota; kingdom Metazoa; phylum Chordata; class Actinopteri; order Siluriformes; family Clariidae; genus Clarias; species Clarias batrachus. The sequence goes on from QMIH01000039.1 coordinate 813,187, forward strand.
AATGAGCAATCATTTTCCTTATGTAGCAGGACTGTTGTATACAGAAGCAAGTTTGATTGAAGGAAAACATGTTTTTAAGATTAATAATTTGCAATAAAAGTTACTTTTGAGCACTCTTAACAGAAAAACAACAAGAATGGGTGTTTTCTAATTTCATGTTGCAAATGTGCTTTGAACCTCTGCCCTCAAGGACACTGAAAAATTCTTACCGTAAAATTCTCTGATCTAGTGTGCAGCCCAGAATAGTGTTTTATTTATTATTTTAATTATTATTTTTGTTGTTAGAAGAAAAACCATAAATAAAAGTAAATTGCACAGACACAATCTTTTTACACCGAGTGTCTAGACTATTGATTTATCCAGCCTTGTGTTAACATACTGTAATGGAAACATTATAATAAAAATAATTAGGCTACGCCATCGCACTGCTCTAATAGTAGTCCAATTTCGCTCTCTTGGATTCCCAGTCTCATATACTAACTTAGTGACACTATTAAGATTCAAACCTGTGATATTGATGTTAAAGCAAATGCTAAAACTGTTAAACCACTCTGAAGCCTGGCATGCTATTATGCTATTATTTACGTTAAATTGCTACTAGGTATTTTTGGTCAGATGCTTTTGAGTTTAGTTGTTTAAATTCTACTAAAACGGGCTTTGAGGTGATGCAAGCTGTTCATTAGAGTAATTGCTGTTTAAGGAGGTCCTTCATTTTTGGGATCTGCAAGTCTCACGAGATTTGATCTGTGCCCAGAAGGTTGTGGAGTTCCTTACAGGAAAGGCAGTTGCACTAACATTAAAAGCATCTTCTGGCTGTTCTTCATTGTTTCATCTGCAACTGGTCTTATTTTGGCCTCTTCTTGTTGTAGACTCTCCTCCATAGGTGATGAGTTCATGTCCCAATAACTACAAGAGTGTTTACAAGCGTGGATGATATGACGATAAGGCACATCTTACGCTCTCCTTATGGAGGCCAATTTACCATACTGCATTATACTTTTGTAGTGAAAGTCATATCGTAGTCTTATTATTATCAGAGGCTGTAAGATTGGATGCAAGTAGGGCCCTCAGTAGAGTCTAGAGATCTGAACCAAGTAAACAGCAGTGTCATTTAACCATATCCCCCCAAACACCCACTCCCACCACCTGTAGATGATCCAGAGGCGTATTTGAACACTGTAGTGTAACCGTGAGCGAGGTCTATTTTTAACTGTTCATCCTTCCTGCTAATCTATCATTTATATAGACCACTCTCTCTCTATATTGTTTAGGCTGTACAGGGCCACAGGAGGCCTGAGGGGGATCTCATGGGACTTGGAGCACTAGGCGGGGTACACCTGGATGGGGTGCCAATCCATTACCCACTCATTCATGCACTATAGGGAATTTGGAAACACCGATCAGACTACTCTGCATGCTTTTAAACTGGGTGTAGAAACTGGATTACCCGAATTAATGTAAACCCACCAGGCAGACCCGAGGCAGGAATTGAACTCTTGGTCCTGAAGGTGAAAGATCACAGTGCTCACCAATACACCACCATGCCACCTTATATGAATTACCTTTTTCTTCGCCTTATAACAAACAGCGCTTTGTTTAATGGATTCCATAAGATTCAGTCTGGTACATGTAGGCATAGTTGCAACACATTATTGGTGCAATTTTGTCAGCTGCACTTTCACATGATAAAAATCAATTGTCCTACATGCTAAAAATGCTCTACTTGATTTATATCTGTGGAGGCCAAGGGCCAAGTGCGTTAAAATCATCATCATCATGATTTAATGGAACCAGTTTGAGATGATTTGTGGCGTGTGAAATGGTGTGTGACCATGGTGCACATAGGCAACACAAAGTGGGTAAATTGTGGTTTAAATGGATGAAAACAGCTAGCAACAATAAGCAATAATTAGTATTAAGGTCTCCACAGTGAGTGCCAAAAAATATTCTCCTCACCATTACATCACCAGCACCAGTCTAAAATTTTAATACAATGCAAGTTGATTTATGCTGTTGACACCAAAGTCTGTATCCGAGTCCACGATTGCATACGATTACAGTTCTTGGCTGACAAGATGACATTGGTCATTTTGTGCATTCTTCTTTGACCTCTTGAATCAATAAGGCATTTCTATAACAGATCTGTTGCTCCCTTTTCTTTTCACATAATTTTGTGCAAAATCTGTGCATGAAATCATCAGTGTCTGAAATATTTAACAGCAATGTCACGTTCAAAAACATAGAAAAAATTTCCTCGTACTAATGTTCGATATGAACACCACATGAAGCTCTTTACCAGTGTCTGCATGATTTTCTGCATTGCACTGCTGCCACATGAGTGATGTATATTTGCATGAAAGAGCAGGGGTACAGGTGTTCATAATGCAATGACCAATTAGAGCTTTCGTATGAACATTTCATAATGTCACATGATGTTGATTCTAGACAGATTTCCCTCCATTCCATTGGCCTTAACAAAACTAGTCTGAAAGTATATGTTGTATGCTAATAAATGATTGAATAATTAAAATCTGAATGTTTAAAACATTTGAACCAAACAAGTTTACATTTTATGACCCTGATGAACCAATGAGTGTGGAAGTCATACTATCAAATTAAGACTATTTGCAGTGAAGGAAATGTGCAGTAATTAACGTATTATTGCCAATACACAAGACTTCTCTTAGTTTCTTATTTAAATGTTTGCCATGTTCTTATGTAAATACAAACCTGCATTTTTTATTGTCTATTATTTATTATGCTACAGTATTCAACAGCTGACTGTAAAATATAAAAATAGAGAAGTTCTTCTTCAGGTGGCATTTTCTATCCTGTATTTTTTTTAAAATCTAAATCACCAACATATTTTTCACTGCCTAGAAAATCAACTTAGGAAACCTACATAAACAAATGCTTAAGTCTTAAGTCAAAGTGCAAAATCTGAAGACAATCCATACAATTGTTCATAAGACTAAACATAAACATAAGCAGTCTATGCTGGTTTATATTTATGGAATTTCTTTATGATTTTTCAGTCATGACAAGTAAAAGTGCTAATAACAGTCAGGATCTTGCACTGAAATTTTTTAAAGGTGTGTTTTTATATTTTTTGTCCAGTTTTTTGTTTTGAAATCACTAAACTGTATAATAGAAATGATGTAATTGTTTGGATATTAAACACTCGGATACAATTGGACAGCATCCTTATTATATTTTACAACCTCAAAAAACTATCATGGTTATGTTTCATGTTCTAAATCTCTCAATGCTGCATCTTGTCTACTCTTTTTAATTTCAAAACAAAAATGCTACAGTGTCAGTATGACTATATTTAATTATGCAAGCAACTTGGCCCTGATGACATGCTATCCATAAGAGCAACCCTTAAGCAAATTTGGAGTGTGTGAACTCATCACCCTTGCCCCTGCTTGTTTAATGAAATCCATTCACAGTTGTATGTGTGGGGGGAAAAAAAAAGAAAAAAAGTCATGCATTTTGGCAGCCGAGTCATTTTCACATTCATCCACAAACCTCTGAAGACCACGAGGCCAGACGCCAAACACAGAGCTAAGCTTTACCTCATCAAAAACCAGACAAAGCAAAGGCATGCCAATATGGTGATGACATTTAAAAAGAAGGCAAATTAAAATGTCTCAATCAACATCTGTCTAGAATCATTCCCTCTATCAGCACCGTGGGCTATTTACACCAATACACTGTGCACACTTTCGTGATCGCTTACTGCTTACACAAATCCTGCATCAAAATAACTTATGCATCAGCCATAATTAGTTAGCATAAGGACTACAGTATTTTCCTATGAACAAAAAGCTCTCAAAACATCCTAAAAAAGTTTCTCAACCTATTTATTCTGAGATAGTATATCTTGTAACTTTTGATATCTGGAACACCAATACCAGGGACCAGCACTAAAACCCCATTTTCAATGCAATTTTTCTTTTGCATATTTTTCATATCGTAAAAAGCTTTACTGCAATAGAGCAATAAAATATTCATTGTATGTATTAAAGTGTAACAGTAATTTATAATGGGATGAAATGTGATCACACATGTAAAACATAAGTGATCATGGTGGTGCATTTCAAAACATGATCCCCATTAACATGTGAATAAAAACATCATCTAAATTTTTGAAAGTGGATCACTGATTAATGTCAAATACCTCTTGAACATAAATGAATCATGGGGAATATATATTTTAAAGATTTGTCAAGAAATTGTGTATTACATGTTTGTGAGACTTTTCTGCAAGGGAATACTAAACTACACTTGGTGGTTATTATTAAAACTACAGAAAGAGCACTTTTATAAAAAAGGATTACCCTTTGTCCCCAGGGTGGTACCAGTCAGTGTGAAAAGCTGACTATCCCACCCATATGAAAGACAAAAACATCCTATCAAATTGTGCATTTCAAATATGTGGCAACAATCTGGAAAAGTGTCGCACACTGTATGGTACTGTATGTACAACATTTTGGCATAATAGTGTACCTTTTCCTGTGAGGTTGCGTTTAGTGGTTCTTAAAGTGAGATAATTTCCCCTAAAATGTATACAGTAATAGTATACTACATTCCAGCGTCCTGGTAAAAGATGCATACATACAAGGATGAGTCAAAATTATCCGCACTCTGGCTGTAGAATTAATTTTAACATTTAGAAAAGGCAAATACATGTACATAATTTTTAGACATAATCTCTTTGCGAATCTCTAAACAAGCTTTTATATTCCCTCATTAAAAATGTTTCAGGCTGAGCTGTGACCTACGAATCATCAGATTTAAATCTTTATCCTCGTAGGGTGCTCAGATGGAGCGAGATCCGTTCTAACACCTCAAAACTAAGTTTTTGCAGAGTGTCGACAGTTTGGGCAGAAGTTTGCGGACATAGATTGTCGTGCAAGATCAACGCCCTTGAAGTTCAGCCTTCAGTAAGCATGTCACCGTAACGAGCACTGTTGCTTGTTAAACCTTTTTCCTGATAATGTTCCAATACCTGCCCTTGAGAATCCAAGCAAACTGTAAGCATTCATTTCCCAGCTAATGGTTAACTTTCGAACATTTTCTTGGTTAAGGATTGGGGATGTTTCTGTTCCATTTACTCTGAGGCTAGTAGTGATGAATCCATGTCTCATCACCAGTAATGATTCTCTTTAAGGAAGGTGAAAGTTTCTTAGAGTTTCGGTTTTGTTTGAAGATATCTTGTGATAATCATACGTTCGCATTAATTGCAGATATCTAAACGCTTCTGTCTATGCTCTTCTCTGAGTTGTTTCAGCATACGAAAAAATAAATCACAGCCACTGCACGATGCTCTTCTTTTGTGCAAATCACAATTGGGGCATCAATTTTAGCTCAGACCGCAGGTTAAAAATAAATGGCTGTAACGGTGATTGGGGAGACAATAGCCTTGAACGAAAAGTGCTGATAAGACCAACGGAAGCTTTTATATAACCGAGTATGGATCATTTTTGACAACACCCTCGTATGAAGAATGGATCTTAATGCACCAGATGGCTTTGTGATTAAAGCTTCTGGGCTGCTGTTCAGAAAATAGAAGGTTCTAGTAATCGCAGCACTAAATTCTTGAGCAAGACGCTTAACCCTGAATCTGAGGGAATCTCCTAACTAGTCGCGGTATGTGAAAAAAGGAATTTTGTTGCAGTATAATGAATATGATACAAATAAGGAATTATTATTATCACTATTATTATTATTATTATTATTACTACAGCACTTCAGCAACCAGGAGCAGTTTTGTTAAATTGAAAGAACATCTCAGTTTTGTTCTAACAGCATTATAAATAGTTTATTTTAATGAAAGGTTCCTGCAAAAAAAAATTAATCACACTTTTTTGTTGAAGTCAACTCCGTGTATGTTTGCTTTAATGATTCTGTGGGGGGGAAAGGTCATCGGTTGTGTAGTTAAGAAAAGATAAGAGTTTTGCGAACACAGGTAAATGGCGCGCGCGCACACACACGCACGCGCTCTCACAGAGAAACAAAGGGTGTGACCAACGACGCCATTGCGGGTAAACATATTAAACAACTCCAAACAGTTCATTCATAGTTTATAGGACTGGTCCTGGATGCTGAAGCCCACATCATAACCGCATGCACTGGAATATTTAGCACATTAGCGTTAGTAATAATTATAATATAAATAATAGTTATAAGGTGTGACCGGCGCTGAATGTAATAAATAAGAATAAACTCACCCAGAACACCGTAGCATAGGCCACTAAAATAAACTTCAAAAAGATATACGAGCATTTCTCACAGTATCGAACACTTTCCGGCATGTTTGATGTCTCTAATTTCTCTTTAACATAACTTATTCTGTGTACTTCCGGGTACCTTGCCGAAGCGTTGCACTAAACACCGAAGCGCTCAGTATAGCAACCTGTACTACTGTAAATAACCTCAGTGAAGCGAAGCTATCTTGCAGCCTATTGGGTAATGGACAGTTGATTGATAGGTCATTGATCCAATCAGCTTGCGAACCTTTGTTTTTCGTCGTTTTGAAAGCGTTACATTGTATTAAAATGATTAACGCTGACCTGTAATATCGGTTTAATCAGAAGCTGTTATTTATTTATTTATTTATTTATTTTGTATAACAACAACCCTGACCATAATGCTAGTTATGATTCAAATCACCGATTTATATTAATGCACTTTATTTTTCCCTGTTATTTGTAGTTTTCACAAGATGGTAGGGACAGTAGTACATTGAAATGGTTGCTGTGAGGCTCAGGTAATCTACAGCTGTGAAACACATACATACACACACACACACGCACGCACGCACGCACACACACACACACACACCCAAAACAGGCTAGATAAGAAGATAAGGAGAAGGTGAAGATAAGCGAGTGAGGGGGAGATTGTTATATAACTCTGAATGAAGAAACCACTACAAAATAATTGGTTTCTTCTTGTTGTTTTTTTTCTTACAGGTACATGTACAGGTGAAATGACCAGTTTTGTTTTATTTTTTCTGAACTACTGACAATAGTTCTCCTAAATTCTTACACACACACAAACACTCGCAAAATATGCACAAGAACTGTACGCATATAGTATACAGACGAAGTGCAGATTCCAATAATCAACAGAGTTTCCACCTCTGATTTACAAAAAACTGGACTCAACTGACCAACATATAAAATACATAAAGAGTAAGCCTTTATTTAGTTATTCACACTCAGTTATATTAAAACTTCTGTTGGTTGCACTTGTCTTATCAGTGCTTTCTTATCATGGCTAAGGCCTCCCCAGTCACTGCTGTGCAGGTGTGAACGGGTTTCATCGGGTCATTTGTAACTGCGGTGCAAGCAATAATGGATGCCACATTTGTGATTTGCATGAAGAAAGCATGCAGTGATTAGGGTTTTTTTGTGGTTTGAGGGTGTACCTGGTGTCGAATCACCTCACGGAAGAGCATAAACAGAAGAGTTTAAATATCTACAAACAAAATGTAATACTCTAAGGAAGGTCAGTGTTTCTTAAAGAAAGTAATTGCTGGTGACAAGACATGGATTTATCACCACAAGTCTGAGAGTACACTGTTCGCGGTTGTGAATGATTCACAATTGTCAGTATTGGAACATTATCAGGAAAAAGATTCAACAATCAACAGTGCTCATTACAGTGAGACGTGTATTGCAATGCTGAAGCTTAAACTTTTAATTAAATGCAGAGGACTGCTATCCTAGGGCGTTGTGATCTTGCATGGCAATGCAATTCCGCAATTCCACTGTCGACACTCTGCAAATACTCTATATAATCCTGATCTTACTCCTTCCTACTTTCACCTGTTTAGTTCTCTGAAAGCAGCCTTAAGAGGACAAAGATTCACTTCTGATGAAGAAGCAGAGCATTCATGACTAACAAGGGAATACAGAAGCTTGTTGACAGATGGACAAAGTTTATTAAAAAGCTAGGAGATTATGTCGAAAATGATGCATTTGTCTTTTCTTAATTCAAATAAATTCTACAGCCAGAGTGTGGATAATTTGACTCATCCTTCTACATATTACTTAGAACATACACATTTTTTTTTGAGCTATAGCTTGTGTAGGCCTCTAGACACCAATTTACTTACCTTAGTAGCGATGGCACATGCTATGGTATACAATCCTCACAAAATTTGCTAAGCTTATGTGCTCTTTTTTTAAGTAATCACATATGAAGTGATTCTTCATTTTGTTAGGCATATACTGCATGTAGAAATTGTAGTTACAGGAAAGGATGTTCTGGATAGCTCGTGTGATGGTTATGCAATATGCTTTAGATGTTAAAACATGTATAGATGTACTGTATAATTTAAAATCAGACATAGAATGGAACATGGGAAATGCGATATACTTTGTGGAAAAGATAGATTTAAATAACAGGGACAGTCCTAACTGTAGACTCTTGAATATGATTCATCACAGTATGTGAACGAGAATGCAAAAAAGTTGTCAAATAAGTAAATAGTATATGCAGTAAATAGTAATATCCACATAGGTGCTTGATCAGTCCCATGTAATTTCAAGACTGGACTATTGCAACTTGCTCCTGGCAGGTCTGCCTGTATGCACTATTCGACCTTTGAAGTGGATCTAGAATGCTGGTGCATGAATTCTCACACATTACCGCATTACTTTTCTCCCCTCATTGGTTTCCTATTGCTGCTGACAACAAACTTAAAAGACTTGTGCTGCTCTATGTAGCTACCTCAAAGCACTTATCCTTATTGAAACAAGTGTTTTAACCTGATGGTTCTGACGGTTGGGAACCTAGTGAACCAGTATAAGGATGTAATTATTAACAGAAACTTTCAAAGCACTTATGTAAGACAGTCTGGGTATGGGGGTCTGTCTGACGCCATAAATGTAAATGGAAGCTGTGAGCAATGTGTAATAGTCATCTTTAGACATAGATGAAGCAAGAAGCAGATGAAGCAGTGGTATAAAGTAGCATTTTTATCAAATAATTAAAGATATTGGTGGCCTGGTGGTGTAGAGGATAGCAGTATGGCCTTGCACCTCTGGGAGTTGAGGGATTGAGTCCCTTCTCAGGACTTTGCACATTCAAAGACGTGTAGTGGACTACAGTAGTTGGTGTTTCCAAATTGCCCTTAGAGTTTGAGAGTTTGCATGCTTGTGCAATGTGATGGATATGCCTGAAATCCTGCAACCATGTAGAGGAAAAGTGGCTTAGTGACTGAATAAGAATGAGCAATATATTTGATCTACTACTGTGTGCTTAATAAAACTATTATTTTGTCTTAGTGGCAGGAACGTGGTAATCATGCCTTTTGAAATATGTGACATACAAAACTGTTTCACATATATATGAAATATGTGACTAGTGAATATTGTTCACTAGTACCCATAAGCTTTCGGTGAGGTAACCAGTCTGTGAAAACAGTTTGTGGTTTTCTGGAGCCTCTGTAAAATGGTAAGCTGCATTTTTCTCTTATTCATTTTTATAGAGAGGAAACAGAGGCTTAGGAGTGAAATGCTGACTATACTGTAGCTGCTATAACATAAGTGATAACAGGAACTAACAGTTGTTTCACAAGTGTTCAATATTAATTCCAACTATAAATGGTTAAAAAGCACATAAATAATAAATTAAAAGTGTTCTTATAATATACAATGTATTCAATACTTGATGTTCAGAGGTTAATATGCTTTCATTATTACCAACACTAGTGAATTTTTCATTCATAATGGGGAAAATGGATGAAAATATTTGAAATATATTTGTTTGAAAATGTTTTAAATGGCCCCCAGAAAACCCTGAGCTTAGTCTGTTCAAAGTTCTTCTTGCATGATTAGCATTTTCTTTATCATTAAATATTTATTTAACATGGAAAGAGGTCATAAGAATGACGTTATATGTTTGAGGCAGCTTTCTGCATTAAAGACATACCGCTCATGTAATGATAGAGTAGCAATGATATAACCAAAATAAATTGCTAAAATCACAATGGTCCAAAATGACAGATTGAAAAATCAAAGGTGCGTCGGGACTCAGGTGTAGCGAGAGGCATATTATCAAGTGACAGTTATAGCCACTCAATATTGCTGCAGGTTCTCCGCCTGTGCGCTCCTCACCCATGGCTATAAACTGTATTACCTTTTTTTCATTTCAGACAATTACTCAAAAAAGCCTATAGGGTTGTCTGGAGTATCTAACATTGCTTTCTTTTATTATTGTGCCATGCATCGACTCTAGTGGAAGTCATGATGAGAAAATAAGAGAAAATTAACTAACAAAAGTTATTCAAAAGGAACATGTTCATGAGTGCAGGGTTTTTTTTTTTGGGGGGGGGGCTTTTATTTATCAGTCAAAATCCCAAAATAAGAAATATATTTATTGCAAAAACATAAAGTTGTTCACTGTGAATTACTTTTTCAGTGCAAGTCAGTAACATTTAGTTTACATTTGATTGGGAGGATCGCAATACTGTCAAAGAACCACTCTTATGTTTTCATATGGGTCTTTAGAGAACTCGGACAATGACTAGACAATGACTTGAACATGTATATACAGTATACATTTAAATTGATTAAATATATCTGTTTGTGTTTCATCCAGGTTCTCCAGTTTTCTCCTACTCTCCAAAAAACATGCTTATAGATGCATTGACTGTGGTAAATTGTTCCTACTGTGCCCCATTAATGAATGAATAAACTAAAAAAAAAGAAGAAGAAATTCTAATATAAAAAGGGCAGACGTGTCACTGTAGTGCTAATAGTGGAAGAGACAACCCAGGATCAATTTTTAAATACTTGAAAAGGGATGCAGAGAAACTTTATTTGACCTTTATGCAGAGATTCATAGAAATGCCAGTATCCCCTGAGGGACATCAACATATGTTGCAAATTATTATGCAATGTTTTTAGTAGGATTTCTACTCACTCACTTACCATCTATGCAGCTTTATCCTGGAGCCTATCCCAGGAGACTTAGGGCACAAGGCAGGGTACACTCTGGACAGAGTGCCACTCCATCGCAGGGCACACATATACAGTACACACACTCTTGAATGCTTATTCACACATTACTGGCAATTTGGGAACACCAGTTAGTCTAATCTACATGTCTTTTAACTCTGGGAGAGAACCGAAAGACTTGGAAACCCACCAAGCACACAGAGACCATGCAGACTCCATGCACACTGACCTACATGAGGTAGGAATCGAACCCTGACCCTGGAGGTGCAAGGCGACAGTGCTAATAGATTTTTAATTAGTTTGCCAGATGATCTATCTTACCAGATGATAGAACACAGTTACATAAGTAATATATTTATGATTACATCCCCCAAGTGCACATCACATCCATCTAGCTTAATAGGGATAAAGGAGTTAAGCTATAATTTATTTTCATTTTTTAATTTTAATTCATTTCCAGAATTTAAATTTTTGTAAGGCTGCTGGTAAAAACACTATATAAATAGAATTTAATTTAATTGAATTAAAGTTAATTAAATCTTAATAAAAAGGGAGCCTACATAAAGAGATTGTTCCACATTTTTAAGCAAGTCACAGTTTTCTTGCAATATACTGTAGGGAGGAAGAAAGCTCTTTTTGAAGCTAAAAAGCATGAAATTATGTTTTGCAAAAGGCCTGGAAAAAAGATATTTCATGAAAACTGAAGACATCATCTAAGTGGCAGAAATGTCATCTAAGTTCTAAAAATGGGTTTTAGAACACAAACAAATTAGGTTAGATTACGTTCTTCTGTCAGACAAATTAATGGAATTGAAAGAACAGCTATAAAAAAAACACCATGAGCAGCAAGCATGTATTTGAAGCTGCTGGTGACTCTTAAGTCAAAAGAAACTCTCTATGCAGGATTATTGGTTGCATCATAGGTTGATGGTTGTGTATAAATTTACAGATGTTTGGGTGACTAATTTTCAATCAGTTGCCAGGGCGATATAGAGGGGAATATTTGAAAGCAAGGTGGTAGGTCCATTAAAGGTCCCTGAAGGTAAAAGTGATCTCTCCTTGCAAGAGATATGACATTTTTCTGTTCCGAATTCGTTACTTACCAATTTAATATTTTCAAATTACATTCTACATAATTATTTGCAACAATATTTTCTCTCATATTTTCCAAAGCTGTTGTCATACTTAGTGACTGGCAGCACGGTGGTTTAGTGGTTAGCACTGTCAGCTTGCACCTCCAGGGTTGAGGGTTTCATTCCGGGGTCGAGTTTGCATATTCTCCCTGTGCTTGGTGGGTTTCCTCCGGCCAGTTTCCTCCCACATGTCAAAAGACATGTAGGCTAACTGGCATTCCCTGATTGTTTAATGAGTGTGTGTGCCCTGCAATGGATTGGCACCCTGCTTCATGCCATAAGTCTCCTTGGATAGGCTCCAGGCTCTCTATGACTCTGTATACAAGATAAAGCAGTGTAGATGATGAGTGAATGAGAGTATCAGTGCTTTTGCTTGTGATAACATATTGTACACTTCATAATATAACTACTGAAGATGGAAAGCATTTGCTTGGGAAAACAAAAATATTGGAAAACGGTTATTGAGGTGCTGGAGCATTTGTGGACATTCACCCTCATCCATTTACTTTTACACCCCTCCCCAAAACCCACACTCACACACACATAGAGACACTTCTCCAGCAGCTCCACTCATGCTCTCCAATTACGCACCAGAAAGCTGCAGGAGGTGTTACAGCCCTGCTCGACAAGAGAAGGCGCACTGAACCTTACTTCACTTTTTCTTTAATTATTATTTTTTTAAAGATCATTTTGAATGATTACTTGTGAGTAAAAATGAATCGCTGCACGTTTCCAGCATGTGTGTCGTGCATGTGTTTAGTCCTGACTGCGTTAGTGATTGCCACAGTTGGAAATCCCTCGGAGAACTGATCCGTGTTGGAGCGAGCGGTGACTGATATGGATGCGACCTCGGATCCGATCTCGTTGACATCAGTGCTTTACGACGGAGGCGATGCGGATGAAGGGAACGAAACCTCCGCCAACCTGTTCGCGCAGCCCGCGTGGCAGGTGGCTCTGTGGGCGCTCGCGTACTCGCTGGTGGTGCTGGTGTCTGTGGTGGGGAACGTCACCGTCATCTGGATCATCCTTGCGCACAGACGCATGAGGACGGTCACCAACTACTTCATCGTGAACCTGGCCTTCTCGGACGCGTCCATGGCCACCTTTAACACCGTATTCAATTTCGTCTACGCGCTGCACAACGACTGGTACTTTGGTCTGGGCTACTGCAAATTTCAGAACTTTATCCCCATCACTGCTGTCTTCTCCAGCATCTACTCTATGGCTGCTATCGCTGTGGACAGGTGAGTACTGTGCATCACTTCTCATGGCTCTCATCCCAATTTAATATGCCTAATCATAATCATAATTTCGGAGAGGGTGTAGTGCTGAAAAGTCGTGTTTTTAGCAGACTGCAACCATTTGCACACAGGATAATTTGTTCAGACCCTAATCTGACTAAGCAATCAATCAATCAATCAATCAATCAATCAATATTTAATTATTTACAATATATAATACCTTTTGCAATGTTCTGAACAATATACAGTCTTAATACTTTAACAAACTAATAAAACACACAAGCATTAAAAAAAAGAAAGAACAAGGAGTTCTCAAGAGAATTAAGTTCTTAATAAACTCTTAAAAGATTCCAAATCCAAGGCTGACCTTCTATCAAAAGACAGACTGTTCCACCGTTTCAGAGCCGCCAGAGCAAATGCTCAATCACCTCTAGTTTTATATTCTGACCTTGATACATATAAAAGACTTTGATTGGGGGCTCTCAGTACACGGGTTGAACAATGAGGCAGCAGCAGATCAGCAAGATATCAAGAGGCGCATATTGTGAAAGATCGTTTAGACCAAACTAACTGTTATGCAGTGAAATGAAGACAGTATTGGGGTTACATGCCCTCTCTTTCGGGCCCCAGTCAGAAGATGTAGTAGGCAGCAACATTTTGCACCAGCTGTAATCTTTTTAGGGTGGAATCTGGGAGACTACTCTTAGCTTGTTCACACACTAATGTGACTGTTCATTTGTTCATACGCTATCCTATATTGTTATATTGTTGAGACATTAATCGGACTGTTTTACGTTTTTCATAACTTAATCAGACTCTTAATTTGACCATACACTAAGCAGTCTGTTAACTAGTTCCTACCCAAATCTGACTATTAATTTGTTAACACTCTAATGTGTGTTAATGCATTTATACACTAATCTTACTATGAATTTGTTCACACTACTAGTGTGACTGTTAATTCGTTCATACACTAATCTTTTTTGCATTTTATTCGCATACTAATCTGACTGTTAACTAGTTCCAACTCTAATCCGAGAGTTTATTTGCTAACACAATAATACGTTTGTTAATGTTTTTAATCTTACTATTAATTTCTTTACTCTAATGTGACTATGAATTCATTTATACACTAATCTGACTGTTAATTTGTCCATATACTAATTTCCCAGATTAATTTATCGAACATTAATTATTGTTGGAATGAATATAAACAAACATGGGCCTTATGAGAGTAATAATTAAACTTAAATCATGCAATCACAATCGAGATAATGAGTCGAATGAGTCGTATCAGAGCACTTTGTTTTTTAAAAATTACGTTTATAACTACCTATTGCCATTTGGACCAAAAGCAAAGACAAATGACAAATTAAGGGGGAAAACAGCGGCTCCAAAATGATGCAGTCATCATTGAATTTTTGCTTACCTGGTTTATGTCAGCTTGTTCCTTTAGAGGGAAGAGTGATGATAAATCAATATTTCTGACTGATCTTATTTGGTAAAACATTTCTAATGGGAGTGGTCTCTTCCTCTTACATCATCATAACAGAAGTTGTGGAAATGTACTTTGGAAGAATGGTGTTTATCCCCTCAGTCCATTTCAAGACATTTGTAGAATCATAGACAACATTGAAACTGATCTGGCAGCTTCTGATGGTACACTGTTGGTAGAAAGGTGTAAAGTGCCATCTGATGACACAGATGTTCCTAATATATATATA